>JALHBL010000006.1:445000-505000 GCA_023638675.1 Camponotus pennsylvanicus
ATTAAAATTTTTATAAATAACTATGTATATATAATCAATTCAGACTGAGAAAATAAATATAAAATAATATGTTTATACATCACCTCCTTGAGTATATTCATTTAAATTATCTTGCATAATGCAAGAATAAAATTGAAACACAGAAAACAAATGGAAAATGAAAAATTTTAAAAACTTAATTAGTAAGAAGAATAGGAAAAAATGAAAATTGGTCTTTAAAAAATACTTAAGATTTAGTTTATTGAAATTTTTTTGTAAATAATTTAGAAAAAATGGATAGATGCAAAGAAAACGTACCTTTAGCTTTTCCGATGCCACCGCGAATTCTCTCGCAGTTAAAACCGATAGTCGGCACAGTATTGAGATATTGATCGAATTTGAGTCTGTACAGGGCAGTTGTCTTTCCGGCACTATCGAGACCAAGCATCGCCACGTGAAACGGGGTTCCCGTGGGAAGTGCCTCGAGAAGACCGCCGCTCGTGCCACTCCTACCCATCCCAGCGCCCATCCCTCTTTCTTCCCTTATCTTATACTCGGTTTTTGTCTGGGTCTGTCACGTCTGCGTTTTCTGTTTCTTCTCTCGCGCTCTTCCTTTCTTCTCTATTCCCTCGTCCTGATCCTATCCAGCATCTAGATTCCGCTCCGCGAGCGAAATCTTCTTCTTCTTCTTCAAATTTAACCCTTGATGTCTGTAAAAGGATTCGCCGTTGCGAAGCTGTCCATTACTGTGTCGTCTGAAAAGTAAGTGCATCCCATGGTTAACGTTTCTGAACAGGTTTCGCGTGCGAGATACACAGGTGCGACCTAAAGTATCTTGTCTAATAAGTAGGACTCGATTTGGATCGAGGTCAATGTTACTTTCGATACGATGAACGAATCATAAATTCCGTTTTATTCGCGTTTCTCTGTAATAGCTTATCCCTTCACCGAATGCGGACGAGTTACTCATGATCATCTGAAGAAGTTTTATAAAATTTGTTGTCACAATCGAATATTCCATGAGGATACGAATTTCTAGAATGTATTCTAGAATTTATTTCTAAGCAAAAAGTTTCATATACCCCATATATCATTAAAGATCGATTCAGTTCAGTTATCGAAATATAAAGAATTTAATTCTTGTCAGTCCTGACTACCTCTGAACTATCTCTGAACAATCTCCTGACTATCTCTAACTTCTTACAGGATTGTTCGTCTACAATAATGTATACAATGAGAGTAAAACAAAGATCTATCAATAATTAGTGAGTAGAATAAAAGAGATCACAAATATTATTATATTATTACAATAATGAACTTAGCAAAATTAATTTCTATCAATTAATGACCGCTGTCAAACGATCTGACATAACGAGAAACAGCAATAGTATGTTTGCATACAGAAGGTGGACATTTTGAACAATTAATATGATTAAGATAATAATATTGACATAATAAAAATTATAAATGTCTGGTATTTTTAGTCTGTATAATATTAATAAAATTCTCTCTATCTAATTGTTAATCGTCTGTATATACAAGATTTCAAGCCGACAAAAAGAAGTCTAAAGATAAGTCAAGAGATCACGATCATGACACAGAATCATCATTAATGATAAGAATTAAATTCTTCACATCTCGAAAATTAAATTAAATTGATCTATGGTGATATATGAATTTTTTCTCAAGAATGAACTCTAAAATATATTCTATAATGTTGTTAATTTCCTTGCAAAACATCCTGTATATTATGCATAGTATACTGTATAGGATAATATATCAGAGTGAAACGTTAGCGCATTTAATAACAAATGATATCGTAAAATAAGAGATAGCAGAAGAATGAATCAAATTTAGAAAAGAAAGGAGAGAAAATCAACTAAATGACAAAAAGTAAGAACAAGGAAAGGGAATCAAATCAAAGAAAATCTAGAAAACGGAGACATGAGAAGGAAATAAAATTAGTAAGTTTGAAAATAATCTAAAAATAATTTAAAAATTTTGTGAAATTATTACAGAAATTTAACTATCAAGTTATAAGATCAAAATTAAATTAATTAGGCTAAGAGGCATTGTTATGTAAAACTTATTTATATGTATGACATTATTATACTATATGCACTGTACAGTTTTTGTAACCTTTTTCAAAATCGAAAGGCAAGAAATAAATAAATATCTCTTTCCATATGTGCATATGTATATATTCATATATGCATTGTATGTATACATATCAAGGTAAATACCTATGTAAATATATCAATAATTTTTATTTTTTATGTTTTAATTGATATTTACAAGTAATATTTTAAAAACAAAATATTTAAGAATATTGTATATATAAGTTAAAATTAATTAAAATATATTATAAATTAATCTGTGAAATATACAGGGTGTCTCAAAACTCATAATTGATCTTTCAAGGAAGTTTAAGCCGATTCAAACGGCGCGGGAATTTCATATTTTACGCTCCATACTTTTGTACTCCATATTATTTTATTTGATTATAGTTTTCTTAATAAATTGGTGTTTAATTTTTAATCAATTGTGATCCAATGATCAAATGAAAAAGGAAGTGAGAGAGTGAAGGGGAGGGAGAAAGACAGAGAGAGAAAGGGGGAACATATAAAAATGTGAAATGGCCGACAATAAAGAAAAAAATCATGTTCAATGGTGAAATAACTAACATTAAATAAATCGATTATTTTAAATGAGTGATATTACGAATCAATGACATTAAACGGCTAATTTTGAATGGATCTATCATTTTAAATGGTTAAAAGTGACGGAAATTAATAAACAAGGCAAAAACAATAAAACGAAAATTGTTTATTTAAACACACGAACATATTTTGGTAACTCTGAAAAGAATTGTATTAGTTGTAGCTTCACAGGCTCAAAACTACTATGCTGCTTGAATTGGCACTACAGCGCGCACGAGATTTATTGACTTAATTATTAAATAACTCAGTGAATAATGACCAGAGAGGAAAGTGACACAGAAATTTTTATTTCAGAATTTTATCCTCTTTCACCCCCTGAGAGATAATTATGAGTTTTAAGACACTCTGTATTAAAAAAATTTGATAAGAATCAAAATTGAGCCAGCCTTTACTATGTGCGTACAATTGTATCGTTGAACAGTTAATTTAAGAACAACATACAGGGTGTGCCGAAAGTCTGGATACACTCAAATATCTCGTAAACGTTGCATTTTAGAGAAAAATATTTCAGACAAAAGTTGTAAGGCTTAAAAAGACGAAGTTGTTTTTAAGAAAAAATATGTAATTGTTAATTGCAAATTACATATTTTTTCTTCGAAACAATTATGTGTTTTCTTTACACCAATTGATTCCTCTTATTATTTTGTACATAAAAGTATTAAGATAAGATAATCGAGAAAAGAATATTTTACAAGATATTTTACGGTTTATGTAAAATTAAGAAATGATTTTAAGCCTCATAACTCGGAAAGTACTTAATGAAAACTAACTTAATTATAGTGTTTTGGAAAGCTCTCGAGATAAGCTACAAGAATAAGTAATAAAAAATAGGGGGTTCCATTTAAAAAATTCAATTTGACCTTGATTTGACCTTGGCAACGCCATCCAAGGTCAAACAGCTATTACCGTTGAATGCGTCTTTTTAAGCCTTACAACTTTTGTCTGAAATATTTTTCTTTAAAATGCAACGTTTACGAGATATTTGAGTGTATCCAGACTTTTGACACACCCTGTATATGGAAGATCAACAGTATTTATTTACAAATTATTTGTATTTGCAATTCATATTTAGTGATCTCAGAAATGTTCGAAATTTATATCTCATAATAGTCATTTGTGAAAAAAAGTTTCATATATTCTAATGAAATTATGTAGGTTAGTAATATTATTCAATAAATTTTGCGAGAACCAGCTATCGTATTTGTAATAAAATATTTTCTGCTTATGTATAAGTTGTGCACATTGTTGTGTTCTTGTAATCTATGTTGCATGTAAATCAGTTCAAAATAGCCTTTTCATAATATTACTACAATTTATAAATTATAAGTTAGGGAAGAAAAAATATGTAACTGTTATAATTGCAAATTATATTTTTTTTTCTTAAAAATAACTAAGTTTCATTTACACCAATTGATTCCTTTCATGTACATTTTGTATATAAAAGTATTGAGATAAGATCATCGAAAAATGAATATTTTACAAAATATTTTATAATTTATGTAAACTTAAGAAATTATTTCAAGTTTCATAACTCAAAAAATACCTAATAAAAAGAATAGTTTATTACAGTGTTTTAAAGCTCTCGAGGTAAGCTATAAAAATATACAATAAAAAAATGGGAGTTCCATTAAAAAAATTTAGAGTGACCTTGATATTATCTTAACGATACCACTTAATTAATATTCTTATTTTTTTCCTCAGAACCGAATAGTTTTTCTAAAAAATTTTTCTAAAAAATATTTCCAAAACTTACGGTTTTAAGTAGACCACTCTATATGTAGAGATTGAATGTTAGTAATTAATTGTTTTTATAGTCACGTATCACATGACATATCATAACAAGTTTTGTGATACCCGGTATAAATTCTGTCCAATTATAAATGGCTGCCCTTGTTTCACATCTCATTAGACACCCTCTAATAAGAGACTGGCCATCAAGAGACCACTTTTGATTGGTCCGTCCTTTTTAGGCAACTCCTGCTCATATTCAAATTTTAATTATCTTATTTTGAATATAAATGATATTTATTAATAATAAATATTATAGATAAATAGTGAAATTTTAATAATGATATATGTATATAATATTCATTATTATAACAATAAAATTTTAATTCTTATAATAATGAATATTATATGTATATATAAGGGTGTTCCATTTTAACTTTGCCATCGAAATATTTCATAAAGTCTAAAAGATACGAAAAAATGTTTCAGACAAAAGTTGTATGGTTTCGAGGGGGACATGAGATGGTGTCATTAGTTTGATCTTAAAGAGTCACCTGAAGGTCATGTGAAGGTCGCCTCCAACTTTTTAAATGGGATACCCTATATGCTTTTGCATATTCTTGTAGCTCATCTCGAGAACTTTCCAAAACATTATAATTAAGTTAGTTTTGATTAAGTATTTTCCGAGTTATGAGGCTTGAAATTATTTCTTAATTTTGCATAAACCATAAAATATCTAGCAAGATATTCATTTTTCGATTGTCTTACCTTAATACTTTTATGTACAAAATAATGAAAGGAATCCAATTGGTGTAAAGAAAACACATAATTGTTTCGAAAAAAAAATGTAATTGTTAATTGCAAATTCCAGAAAAAGATAGGGATGTATGTGGGAGGAGGTCGGACGTATCTTTACGCCCATTTGATCAACGAGCGACATAATCCATCCGTGGCAACGGCATTGACGCATATCCTGTAGAGAGAGCATTCACACATTTTTCAGCCTAACGAATAATTGCTAGAAAACAATATTTGCAGACTAGAAAAATATATGTATATAGAAGTCTGTACATTAAAGAAAGATGAAGTTTCCAGTTATATCTTCGCTCTGTTCCTACTTTCTTAGGCTTATCAATCATGTTTATCTATGTCTATCTATTATTAATGTTTAATCTAGAGTATGCATATTATGCCTATAATTTGTATACAGGGTGATCCTGAAAAACGATATGTCTGTTAAATGACGTATTCCTGACACCATTCTAAGACAATTTTTCCTTTACCAAAATTTGATTTGAAGCGTAGTTTTTGAATTATAAGCAAAAATAGTTAGTAAATCACGCGTCGAGTACAGAAGGCAGGCAGGAGCGGCGCGGCGTGCCGCGAGCGCGGGCGCAGCTGACCGCCCGACGGGTGATTACCACCGCATGAGTCGCTAACTATTTTATCTTATAACATAAAATTATGCTTTAAATAAAATTTTGGTAAAGAAGAAAATGTCTTAGAATTACGTCAGAAATACGTGTTCCTTAAAATAACGTTATTTTAATAATGAAAAGTTGTTCCGGATCGCCGGCCGTCCGACGTTGCAATCAGCTGATTGCTACACGCGATGTGTGTATGGCGGAGTGTGTGCGTAAGAGAGAGAGAGAGAGAGAGAGAGAGAGAGAGAGAGAGAGAGAGAGAGAGAGGGAGGGTAGGAGGGACAGACATTCATACACACGCACGCACTTTCTTTCTCGCTCTCTTTCTCTCTTTACGCAACACTCATACACTCTCTCATTCAGTCTCTCACTCACACTCTCTCGGTCACTCACCTGCTTACTCACTTGCTCACTCACCTTGTAGCAGCGAATCTTCATGCTATGTATTGTTGTTATCTGCTGCACAGTTATGATTGCTAGAGATGCGCCACACATCGAAATTTTTTCGATTATTAGTCTCACACTCGATTGACACAATACAGATTACACGATAACGAGTTTACTGTTTATTCACTTACTATTGATTTATCGATACCAAAAATTACTTTCAAAGAAACGCGAATGCAAACAACACATGACTCGACGCGAAGCGACGGACCGCGGAGACTGCGCGACCACAAGAGTTATGTTGCCAGAAACGCGACACGCGACATCTAACAAACGACTTGCGCGTGGCGCGTGATTGACGCGAGATAAGACGAACAATCGGCTAAAACCTTCGCATTGCGAATGCGGTAGAAAACATGAAAGATTTAAGTCAATCGCAAGAATAATGTAATTAAAATTACATTTGGAAAAATTTATTTTTATTCTGCTCACAATGAAATGTTCCAACGTGAAAATGTATTGGTCGCTCTGAAAAGAGCGGATTGACTAAAAAAAATTTTAAAGCAGATGCTTCTTGCGATTGACTTAAATCTTCGCATCGTGAATGCAATAATTTCGAAAACGTAATAACGTACAACACATGCTTTTTAAAATAATAATTATTTATTATAATTAGAAATAGTTATTATTTATAATAAATAATTAATTTTTTAAGTATGTCATTATACGTTTCATGTTTTCTACCGCATTCGCAATGCGAAGGTTTTAGCCGATTGTTCGTCTTATCTCGCGTCAATCACGCGCCACGCGCAAGTCGTTTGTTAGATGTCGCGTGTCGCGTTTCTGGCAACATAACACTTGTGGTCGCGCAGTCTCCGCGGTCCGTCGCTTCGCGTCGAGTCATGTGCTGTTTGCATTCGCGTTTCTTTGAAAGTAATTTTTGGTATCGATAAATCAATAGTAAGTGAATAAACAGTAAACTCGTTATCGTGTAATCTGTATTGTGTCAATCGAGTGTGAGACTAGTAATCGAAAAAATTTCGATGTGTGGCGCATCTCTAGCAATCATAACTGTGCAGCAGATAACAACAATACATAGCATGAAGATTCGCTGCTACAAGGTGAGTGAGCAAGTGAGTAAGCAGGTGAGTGACCGAGAGAGTGTGAGTGAGAGACTGAATGAGAGAGTGTATGAGTGTTGCGTAAAAGAGAGAAAGAGAGCGAGAAAGAAAGTGCGTGCGTGTGTATGAATGTCTGTCCCTCCTACCCTCCCTCCCTCTCTCTCTCTCTCTCTCTCTCTCTCTCTCTCTCTCTCTTTCTCTCTCTTACGCACACACTCCGCCATACACACATCGCGTGTAGCAATCAGCTGATTGCAACGTCGGACGGCCGGCGATCCGGAACAACTTTTCATTATTAAAATAACGTTATTTTAAGGAACACGTATTTCTGACGTAATTCTAAGACATTTTCTTCTTTACCAAAATTTTATTTAAAGCATAATTTTATGTTATAAGATAAAATAGTTAGCGACTCATGCGGTGGTAATCACCCGTCGGGCGGTCAGCTGCGCCCGCGCTCGCGGCACGCCGCGCCGCTCCTGCCTGCCTTCTGTACTCGACGCGTGATTTACTAACTATTTTTGCTTATAATTCAAAAACTACGCTTCAAATCAAATTTTGGTAAAGGAAAAATTGTCTTAGAATGGTGTCAGGAATACGTCATTTAACAGACATATCGTTTTTCAGGATCACCCTGTATAAATAGCTTTAAAAAACAATTATAGTAATATTCATGACAGCAATATCTACATTAAATAAATTAAAGCATCAATAAAACTGACACTTGCAATATAATATTAATTAAGTATTCAATAATTAAACAAAAAATATAAAAGAATTTGATAAAACATTCAAATGATGATTTAATTTTCACGCGGATTGAAGGGCCTTTTTCACTTGAATTGAACATACGATTTAGCTATAGGATATGCAGTTCATTGACATATAATCTATATACATATATCTATAAAATGATGATTTAATTTTCACGCGGATTGAAGGGCCTTTTTCACTTGAATTGAACATATGATTTAGCTATAGGATATGCAGTTCATTGACATATAATCTATATACATATATCTATAATAAAAATAATAAATCTGCCACACAAATCAAACTTATTTATTTACACCGTCTAAATTCAAGCAAATCCCTGAATGTATCATTGCCTAACGGAAAGTGGATTGCATAACCATAAAAGAAATCAAGTCGATTCTTTTCGAAACGTTCAACGATGGAGGTTCAACGAACGGGAATAATTGAAAGGAGTCTCATTTGCCTGCAATTCCAATTGTTTACAATTTCGCTGGCCTACATCGTTTTGTCAATAGCTTCGGTCGCCAACAATCTAACAAATTGTCTATAAGCATTATCACATACATGTAATAATTTAAATAATAATATATGTATTTTATACATAATAAAAGTTAGATTGTTCCTTAATGAATACAAAAATAATTAAGCTAATAAATGTATATTATAATTGTGTAATTTTATATGTAGATTACGATTTTTTATAATGGCAATTATTCACGAAAAGCGAAATCTCATATCGTCCTTTGCTTATAGGAAAAATCCATATTTATTATATATGTAAAATATATGTGATAATCGAAGCTATCAGCAAAATGATGTAAGCAAACGAAGCTGTTGATAACCGGGAATTGTTTGCAAGCAAACAAAGCCTTCTCGAATAAATCTTTTTGTTTGCTTTGTAAATCATTCTCTTCGTGATCTGCATTATTAAACTTATTTTATGATTAATATTCCTTTTTTCTTTTCTTTTCACATGCGCATATTCTCATAGTGACCCGGCAACAACAGCAATTATACATACCTTGCATTGCTCTACAGATATTCTCCTTTCTGTCTTCTTTGTATATAAATCTCGTCCCAATCTCGTCCCGTATACGAATCTCTTCCCAAGGAACGCAATTCAATAGACTTCTATTATTAATCCTAAACAATACATACAAGATATTTATGAAAAATCATTCTCGTTCCAAGGAACGTAATTAAAAAAAAACTTCTATTATCAATCTTAAATAATACATGCAAGATATTTATGAAAAAATTATAATATTTATATATAAGGTATTAAAAAATCGGATAATTTACAATCATATAAAAATATTTGAGAAAGATTAGATGCAATATTGATAATACATATATACACAAAATATTATATTATTTTCATACTTGTTTTTAAATATTAATTTATCTTTGAATATTAATATAATTTTGTAATTATATGGAAATCACGTTTTCATATATGTTATCTTATTTTCTTGAGAAATTTATTTGTTAGTTCATGCTGACAACAACAATAATAATAATAAAAATATGGAAATATTTATGTTTAGGTATATACATTGAACTATATCAAAGCTGTTATACATGAATGATAAGCGATATAATGTCTTCCTCATATGATATAAATGTTTTAATGTTATAAATAAAATTAATAAAAATAATTTTCTATAAATTTCTATAAATTTGAAAAAAAGATTGAATCAACTGATTTAATATCAATATTAAGGCAAAGATTTCAAGATAAATTACAATGCTGAAAGCATCTTGATCTTATTAAATCTCAACTAAGCTGGCAGGACTAAATTAGAAAAATCAAACCGGATCTATCGGATTATTTAGTATCTATCTTTGTACTAATTTGTATTAATAATAATTTTTATATCCTGTACTAGGAAAGAGTACTTTATACGAGACTGATAGGGCTGAGCTCAACTGGGAGTTATTTGAAGCAGCAGATATAAATATATTAAGTTTTTTTGGTTATGGTACAAATTAATATGGTACAAATTCAGTCTATTGCATTTATGCCTTCGAGTTTGTTTTTTTTATTGTGGTTCTTCTAGCTTGATATTAAGATAGCAGAACCATAATAGTCACTGTTTTTTCAAAATAGCACGACGTAAAATTATTATTAGTGATACAAATTAATACAAAATGCATACTAAATAATCTGATAGATTTGATTTTGCTAATTTGCTCTTACTAGTTTAGTAGAGATAATTTATTAACAAATTACGCGATATTTCTTTCTTAATTGATCAAGCACATGAGCTGTAAGATGCTTTTTTATATTGATGTTTGACACATTTTTAGCATCAAAAGATCACATAACAAAAAAAAAACAAATCGATATCTTTATTTTTAATTACGTATTCAGATGTTGAAATTGAGTATCAAGCATCAATATGAAAAAGCACATTAATATTAATGTTTATCTCGAATTATCATAAAATAATTGATAAAATAAAAACATAAATGGCGAAATGTGATGTTTCCTAATAAGATGTAAGATAATTCCCTTTAAGATATCTTTAGAATAATCCTAAATATATATGTTCTAAGTACTCTCAAAATAAATAATATTTTTATTGCTCAATATTTGACTTAGAAAAATGAACCTAAATGAGAGGCGGGGTTAGCGTTTCGATTTTTCTAACAAGAAAAGGCACGGAAATGTCTCCCCTCCGATTTTGATGAGCTTCTAATATGTTGTTTTCTTGACAAAAATAAGGGACATGTATTTTTTTTATACGTGACTATACGCATGACTAGGAGGTAAAACACCCCTTTGAAAAAAATCGGTTTTTTTCTTTCGAGACGAATATGTCCGAAATTATAAGAAATAGAAAAAATTTTTCAAATTAAAAGTTAAATGGTTTCAAGAGTACTTTACAACAATGACAAAAAATTTTTTTTATTTTTTTTAACTTTTCAAAAATACCCCCACCACTAAACATTCTTTTTAATTGTGAAATTTCTTTATCATTAAATAAAAAGTTATTTTGTTTACGAATATTCAACCATATATGATTAAGTTATGTTTCGAAAAATCATTTTCTAGAATTAATTAACCTCTCTGTAAATACGCTACTGTAAACACATCCTGTTTTTCCATAATAGAAGATAAGGTAATTATGCAGATATACGGAGCCACTTCCGATTTCAATAATTTTCACATATGTTGTCAAGGTCAACACTCTAAATAATGTTATAAAGATTTTAGCCCGCGCTCGTTGTTTATTTAAAAATTATTAACAAAAGAATTTCACAATTTTAATGCTTTTTATCTCCGAAAATATTGATTTGAGAAAAAACATTTTAAGCAAAAAATAAAACCGCTGAAAAACTACAAAAAAGGTTATATGCATTTTTTCCATAAACCTACTATTTTAGCTGTTATATAAAAAATAATAATTTTAAATACATTTAATACAATTTAAATTTATATAGAATTTAATACAATTAAAAAATATCACAAATGTATGTGTACACACACACACACACACACGCGGGGGGTGCAAGGGGAGGCCTTCGGCCCCCCCTCCCGCAACCAGCCTGCCGGTAGGCAAGGTGGACCTCGCTTTACAACTTACAGCATATATCTATTATGATTGAATTCTTCGCAATGCGTCCCCTACCGGCGGGGTGGTTGCAGGAGAGGGGACTGAAGGCCCCCCCTTGCACCCCCCGCGTGTGTGTGTGTGTGTGTGTACACATACATTTGTGATATTTTTTAATTGTATTAAATGAATGTATTTAAAATGAAGAGTAATAATTTTAGGAAGTAGCATAAATGTTTATCTATTGTAATTTATAATTCATTTATATTTTCATTGATAGGATACATAGCAGCCATTATTCGAATGAAAGCATCTAATCGGTTTATCGGTTATGTAAAATTAAGAAAATTTACAAAAATTTGATGGAACCCGTCATATAACCATTCTATGACGTAAAATTGTGTTCTATTCATTAAACTCTTTTGGGGTTAATAATTTACTAATAAACAACGAGCGCGGGCTAAAATCTTTATAACATTACTCAGAGTGTTGACCTTGACAACATATGTGAAAATTATTGAAATCGGAAGTGGCTCCGTATATCTGCATAATTACCGAAGTAACTAACAGATACATTTGGAAGATATATTCTATGTAATTATCGTTTTGATCATGCTAGACATTTATAACCCTAAACATTTAAATATATAATAAATATCAAACAAAAATCAAATATAAATATATCTGAAGTAATCTGTTGGAGCAATAATATAAAAGGTTGCTGTTTTGCGAACGTGACATCGTTTAATGATATATTTAATCGGTGCATATACTCTTGTAAATATTTATTGGTACTTTAAATATGTCTTATTAAAACTTATATTTTTCATACGGTTTTACTTTTATGCCTTTGTAAAATCATAATTATGACACAAATTTTTATTTTTTCACAATATTGAAGAAATTTTTTGGTACTTCTTATAACTTTTGTGGAAAAAAACACAGACATCGTTTATACATTAGTAAAAATTTTCGTCTTTTTTATTGAACAGGCTTCTCTCTCAGGAAGAACGAAAATTTAAAAAAAACGAAATACGATATCTTTGTTATTTAAAGATTGCATCTCTCTCTCTCTCTCTCTCTCTCCCCTCTCTCTCCCCCCCCTCTCTCTCTCTGCCATTGAGAGGACGTGTCAAACATCGCTCCTTTGACAACTTTTTAGCAACAAGCGAGCAACAAATAAAAATATTAATTATAATTGGTTCTTTGCTCATTTTGTTCCGCTATCTTATAAGACGTAATAATGTTGTAGTTTCAATCTGTTGAGAGCAGATTAGGGAAAGATAGTTTACACAGGGATATTTCTGGAAGAAATTTAGAAGTCTTATATATTGATCCTCATCGAATGTAATAGTTTCAAATTGTATAAGATATTCTTAAGAACAAAGCACACCAAAATTTTAGTTCGAACAAAGGACTCGCACTGTCAAGGATAATGATACCATGGATATAGTATACATGGACGCCGCATATGGCCAAAAAAGTGAAGCCAATAGAAAGCCATATAGAAAGAGATAGATAATCTAGCCCCTCTATTCTTTGTTTCTCTCTCTACGCAGACGAATTGTAAAAAAACAAAAAGAAAGAGAGAGAGAGAAAAGAGCTGCCCTGTTCTCGCTCTCTTTCTAGATGTTGGCTTTACTCAATTGGCAAAACAAAGGGCATTCGGAGTCCATGTATATTACGTCCATGAATGATACCTTTCTTTCAAAAAGCGCGCGCATTGGCGCTACGCAGTTATACGAGAACGCGCATTAGTGCCAGGGAACGTTCGTTTTAGTGACAGAGTTGGCAGCAGTGGTGCAATATCGTTCTTCTCAGATCGTTGCATCATTGTAAAGCTCTCATTAAGAATAAAGGATTTTCATTTCAGTAATACTACGTATGAAGTATCTCTTATAACCATAACGCATATCAATCACAATCATAATCACACCAACATGCACGTAGCGTGAACAAACACATTCGATCCCGTCCAAGGACGGCAACCGACTCTGTAATACAAATTATGTGCTATTAATTTGTAATTGAAACACTAAATTGGTAATTATTTACTTTAGGGGAGCAACCTCTGATGACCTTGACCTTGACATATGTTATAGTAGCCACCCTTCTGAGTAACCTTCAGAAGGTTTCAGTCGTCGCTCGTGATTCGTTGAAAAGTTATCAATATAAGAAGTTATAAATGGAATTTAAATTTTATTGACACTGTGTAGATAGAACTGTAGTATATACAGGGCTTTCGAAAAGTAACGGACCCCCCCCCCCTATCTCAGAATCTATGTATCATAGGGCAAAATGACCCGAACAAAAGTTTTATGGTTCATAAAGTTCTGTTTTTTTGTGACCTCAAATTTGACCTTGATCGTGACCTTGAAGGTTTTTTGAAGGTTAATTTGCGTTTTTTAAATGGGAATTGCTATTTTTGACCCCGGATTTGGAAAGGGCGGGAAATTTTACGTTCAGATATGTAATCTTGTGATGGTAAAAATGACATCCAAATCCTACTTTTATCCTACTTTTAGCGCTATCCAGGAACAACGACGTGGACGTAGTAGAATTCTGTTCCCTTTGGGGTGCTTGGGGTAGGATAAAAGTAGGATTTGGATGTCATTTTTACCATCACAAGATTACATATCTGAACGTAAAATTTCCCGCCCTTTCCAAATCCGGGGTCAAAAATAGCAATTCCCACTTAAAAAACGCAAATTAACCTTCAAAAAACCTTCAAGGTCACGATCAAGGTCAAATTTGAGGTCACAAAAAAACAGAACTTTATGAACCATAAAACTTTTGTTCGGGTCATTTTGCCCTATGATACATAGATTCTGAGATAGGGGGGGGGGGTCCGTTACTTTTCGAAAGCCCTGTATAATCTATATACCATAAACATGAATTGTATTCTCGATTCTTATTCATATACAAGTGTTTAGTTGTTCCTTAGACATCATTGTGAACGATTTCTATTACTTATTCTTGTGAGTTCAACCCTCAACAAATGAAACATTTTTTGATGTTGTATACATATAGATGTTCATGTTTCACACTGAAAGTATACATTTTACTTTGACTTTCACGAAAAGTGAATTTTGCTTCAACTTGCAAAGTACACGCGAGGTCCACCCCACACCACCCCTGAGTCAGCGCCAAACGAGGTCTATTATTATATGGTTTCACATGGGTTTGCAACTTTCCATGCAAAGCGGGGTCCACCCCATACCACCCCTGAGTCAGCGTGAATCGAGGTCTATTATAGTATGGTTTTACCAGGGTTGGGAAGTAACGCGTTACTTGTAACGCCGTTACCGTTATAGTTACTTTTTTTTGGTAACGGACTGGTAACGGCGTTACATTTTTTTTTCTGTAACTGTAACGATAACGTAGTTACATTTTTTTAGTAACGATAACGAATTTAACAGTTACTTTTACCGTTACTTTTCATATTTTGAAAATACTTATGACATCGTATTTCTGTCATATTCAATTTTTAGTCATCGACCGACATTCATATAAAATTCGATAATATTTTGGATGAAATTTATTGCTCTGAGAGGTGTCTGTGAAGCTGACACGACAATCTACGAATTTCAAAAAAATACTAAGAGTGCTGATAGCACTTTTCATAGTTCTACAGTTCCTGATAAAAATTAAAGAGTTCCGCATTCTTTATATTGAAAAGTCGAAATCGAAAAAATGTCATGCTAACTTTGCGAATCTAGCACGACACTCTTCCCTCTAAAGAACCAAAACGCGTTGAATATTATTATTTTTAGCAAGAGTTCCCAATAATTCTGCTATAGTTCAGCCTATATATGCAATTTCAGACCGATATTTCAATAATTAATAATTTTTTATGTATTTTTAATGTCCTCGACCAGCACGACACTTAGTAAAAATGTGTCGTGCTGATGATTTTCCGTAGTTTTAACGGCAGTTCTGGACAGTTCTATAAAAGTTCTATTCTTTAGAAACATTTTTCAAGCAGAGATTTTTTAAATAATTATTTATAAAATAATAAACGGTCGGAATAGTCTAATGCAGGATTCACACTGCGTCCGATATCCGGCGTACGACATCCGACATCCAATAAGAAAATTTGATTTCTAGAGTGTCTAGCAGAGTCTCTAGAAATCTCATTCTCTGATTGGATATCGGATGTCGTACGTCGGACATCGGAGGCAGTGTGAATCCTCCATAAATGTCATGCTGATCTAAATGTCATACTGGTCAAGAACATTAAAATTCGTAGATTGTCGTGCCAGCTTCACAGCCACCTCTGGAGCGATTAATGACATCATTGGTCAATCACAGTTATTTCAGTCGTCTGAGGAATGGATGTGATTGGCCAGCTTTTAAGTTTGACGTAATATCGGACGAGAGCACAAAAAGAATGCAAATTTAGCTGTATTTATAAATTTAATGAAAATTAAAATTTTTTTATTTACATGTGAAGTTACATGTTAAGTGCTTTAAAATCTATATCTCTTTAAATTTTTTAAGATTTTATATATTTAAAATAAAGAATTTTGCTTTTATATTAATATTTTAATAAAAAATATTACCAAAGTAAATTTTTTATTTAATTCTATCTTGTTTTAACATTAAAAGTAACGGGAAAAGTAACGAATCGTTATTTTTGAAGTAACGGTAACGCTAACTAGTTACTTTTAAAAATAAGTAACTAATAACGGTAACGAGTTACTTTTTTTACTCGGTAACGAGTAACGGTAACGAGTTACTTTTAAAAAGTAACTTTCCCATCCCTGGGTTTTACATGGGTTTGCAACTTTCCATGCGAAGCTAGGTCCACCCCACACCACCCCTGAGTCAGCGCGAAACGAGGTCTATTACTGTGGTTCCACATGAGTTTGCAATTTTTCATGCGAAGCGAGGACCCATAGACCTCGATTCGAACTGACTCAGGGATGGTGTGGGGTGGACCTTCACCTATGTGAAATCATACAATAATAGATCCCTATTATACAGTTCCACATAGATTTGATTTCACATAGATTTGCAACTTTCCACGTGAAGCGATGTCCACCCCACACCACCTTTGAATCAGTGCGAAGCAAGGTCTATTATTGTACGCTTCCACATAGATTTGTAACTCTCCACATAAAACGAGGTCCATTCCATACTTCTGAATAATTTATTAAATATTTCTTATTAAAAACGTCAAATAAATAATTAAATAACCGCGTATATGTCAAAAAAACATTCCATTAAGTGCACAAGATGTTTAAAGATTATGTGAAATTCGTGACTTTTTTTCTTTATAATTTTTTAATAAACAACGAGCGACGCCTAAAATCTTTTGGATGTTACTCAGGGCAATGACCTTGACAATATATGTCAAGGTCAAGTCATTTGGGGCTGGCTGTGTAAAGGTAAATATTTACCTTTTACAATAGGGCTTTAAAGTAATACTATTTTGTAGCGCCTTTTTTCCTTTTTTTTTAAATAATTATTATCTTCATACGAAGGTAATAATTATTAAAAAAGCGACAGACCGTCATAGAATAGCCACACGAATCAAAACCGTCACTACAGAATTGTTACACAAAATTAACCTCGAATTCAGACAGAACTGTTGAAAGTGCGGTTATAATAGGTTATTGGTAATCGATAATAGGTCTGTTTTTTATTCTTGCGCTAGACTGAACTAGAACTGAATTTGCACTGAATCAGTGCAAGCGAGAATTGAGAGTATAGGCGGGAATAAAAAACGCTCGAAGTGCAAGAATAACAAGGCGTCACATATTAAATAAAATAAAATAAATAAATAAAATAATATTAATATTATTATATTATATTATTATTATTATATTATTATATTATATATTATTATTTATTATATTATAAATTGTGAAAATGTTTAAAAAAATTAAAAATTTTAATTTTTGATTTTTTAATAATTTTTTTATAAATTTTTAACCTGTTACATTTTACTATTAGTCAAATATTTACCTTTTATTGGTTAACGATTGGTTTAACGCGATTTTAACCTTAATTAACTTTAACTATATGAGATGTTGAGATATTAAACTATAAATATTATAAGATCTTTTAAATATTATAAAATCTGTTTTATTTTAACCTTTAAGATCTTTACATTTTACAGTTACTTTTGACAGTTTGCTTTCGGTTGAAATTGCCCACGAGTACTCTGCACTGCTTACTCTACCTCCAGATCTAGGGCAGCCAGTGAACTCGTGCACTCAGTTCAGCTACACTGGAATAACGAACAGCATCAGTTACATCAGTTCCGGAATAAAAAACGCTTTAGTGTACACTTTTTGAACTAGTTCAGTCAGTGCAGGAATAAAAAACAGACCTATGGTCACAGAGTGCTATTAGCGTAATCTTTCATCAAATGAGTCAATCGTACAACTTATATAAACGGACATTTATTGCATATGTGTATATACATATATGTAAGTGCAGCGTAATAAAATTATATATATAAATATATATGCATTTGTGTATAGATGTAGTATACGTGTGGCGTCGACGACGATAACGATTCTTAAATGAAAATAAATAGCGCCATGTTTAATAAAAAAATGTGGAAAACCTGATTTTTAACATTATTTTAAAATGGATGTAACAATAACAAAAAATTTTTTATTAAAAAATCAACTAAAGCATCTTATAGAGGAAACTTTCAGCTTTTTAATGATGTTCTGCTGATCTCTGTACGATCATCTGATCATGAGTTATAAGCGTTCAAAGTTAAAAGTGTGGTTTTTGCTTTGACAGCGAATAATTCGATCAAAAAAAAATCGTACAACAAAAAATTAAAAAAATTACGCGGAAATGTCTAATCTTTAAAAGTAGCGAGATTCAATCGGGAATTTTTATTTAACTCCGTACACTCTTTCAAAGTTTAATGAAAATTTTCCAAATTTTTCTTCAACGCTTTATTGTCGAATAACTCGATGATGAGTACTAAAAAAGTTTAGAATAATTGATTCGAAAACTAGAGATTTCAAGTTTTAAAATGCTTTGTTTGTTTTTTCTGTATGATCATTTTTCGCAGAGATATGGCCATTCGAAAATGACCTAAAGTTTGCAAAAAAAAAAGTAGTAATCTCTTAATTTTTTAAAGTAGTGTATATATTAATTTGTATGTAATTAAAAAATTTACATGTATTTAGAAGAAAATATATCAATCAAACTTTTGCTGATTATGAAGTTATTTCTAATGTACATCTTAAAAATTTTCTATCTGAAATTTAGATGTTCTACTGCTGCGAAAAAGTATACAGAGAAGCCGAAGAAAATTTTTCAGCATTTAAATTTTAAAAAAGAAATAAAGGCAGGAATACAACGTATCGAAAAACTACAGTATTATGTATTACTGATGACCGACAATAATTTATTGGAAACTAACAAAAAAGAATTGGGATATCTTCTACATTCTATAGTTGAAGATTCTAGATCTTATTATTTTGTTTCAGATGAGCTAAATAAAATCATTTCTGCACAATCATTATCATGGTAAAATTCAACAAGCTAAATTGTTTTTAACATTATAAATCAATGAAATTATTCTTTAGTTAATATATAAATTTTTTCAGTCCATTCAATTGCAATTTGACAACTAAATATAATTTTGAGCTAATTTTTATTTGTCTAAAACAATAAAAATCGGTATATACACAAGCAAATCCAATTATTACTAAATAAGCTGGATGAAAAGCAGCCTTTAGAACGGAAAATTACTAGAGTGGCTCAATATTTTCTACCACATATAAGTTATTCAACTATAAATACGTGATTAGATGGAATTGCGCAAGAAGTACTATGTCGCCTTAAAAGTAAATATCCTAAACATTCAATATTCTCGAGCCTGTTGGAACAATTTTCTTTTTAGAAACATAACATTTCTACCGGTGTGAACCTGGCGCCCAACTTAATGAAAATTAAAAAAAATTGATACAGTTCGTTTGTACTTCGTTTGTACCTGTTTGTACCGTTTGATTTTTCGTTTGTACCTCAAAGGGTTTAGAGTTAACACGGGGTTAAAAAATGGTCAGCGCCCAACTTTAAGATATTTTTATTTCATTAACGGCATTCGATAAAGAATCGTTTATACCCGTTTGTACCTCCTTTGAAAGCGTTTGTACCTCAAAGGGACCGGAAGTACAGCATTTTCAAAATATGTTCAAGAGGTAATTTCGTCATTTTTTGAGATATCGAAAAACGGCCAACGCCATTCCATAGAGAATCGTTTGTACCCGTTTGTACCTCTTTTCAAATCGTTTGTACCTCAAAGGGACCGGAAGTACAGCATTTTCAAAATATGCTCAAGAGGTAATTTCGTCATTTTTCGAGATATCGAAAAACGGCCAATGCCATTCGATAGAGAATCGTTTGTACCCGTTTGTACCTCTTTTCAAATCGTTTGTACCTCAAAGGAACCAGAAATACAGCGTTTTCAAAATATGTCTAAGAGGTACTTCCGATAGTTTTCGATATATCGCAAAATATTACAATATTAATTATTTAATTATTATATAATTTAATTGAATGCCGGCCTTTGGTGCACGTGGTTCAGTCGCATTTCTTGAAAGAAAAGAAAGAAGAAAAGTACGGTATATCGATATTAGAGCGAACGAAATAGAGAAAACGCGGTATCCTATAGCTGTCTCTCTCATTCAAGCGTCGAGTGAGAGAGCTATTGGACACCGCTAATTTCTCTCTTGATCTTATGACGTGCGTGAAGGATGCAATGTCAGAGCGTCTCCCACTACTTTCTCCTCCGCGGTTCACGTACGGGCGCCCTTCGCGCGTGCGTATTACGCGGTTTGCGCATGCGTGAATCATTCCTTCCACTACGGTTGCATGCTGTAGCGTGTATGTCGACGTTCTGGTACTACTGAGGTACTGAGTAGAGAATAGCGTGAGCGTATTAAGCAATCGACGGTTTTGGCAACGGCAGCATATAGAATTGTTTTTGAAGAGATTTTCTTCTCTATTAGCTTTTATAACAATCTGCGCATCTTGGTATCGACGGATTTGATTACTAATAGCAACTCGCTTGTCTATATTTACGAAATTGTTTTCAGCTTATTTACGAAAATAAATTTGCAAATAAAAACTTGCAAAATGTCACGTCAACCGAAAATGCAGGTTGATGAAATTTTCAAGTTAATAGAAGACTTGAATATTTTTGATGCTAAAGGTCAACTTCTCCGATTATCTGATCCAATTTGGAAAAATGCGGAAAATATCTTGAATAAAGATCTTTCTGCGAAATATTTATATTTATATATGTCTCAAAATAGAAATGGAATTCTTGAGCGGTTCGATAAAAAATTTAATATTTTAATTGAAGATACATCACTAAAATCTATTGATTCATCTGATGCTCGTCAATCAAATGACTCCAACTGGTCAATGTCTTCTTCATGTATTCTAAAACCATGGCGTACTATTTTATATTTAGATAAAAAAACATGGCATACAATTTCTGAATGCGAATTATTAAATAATAATGATAAATATATATTATTAAAACCTGGATGGACAAACATCATTTATAATGAAATATGGAAACAACTGAAAATACCGTGTTGTTTTGCCTTTAAAACGGGGAGAATTAATCGTAATCCAGGAGAAATATATTTAAAAGTAAAAGGAAAATGTACGGAATGCGGTGCATCTTTCAATGCGTATAGTATGCACGAGCCAAATAATACTGAGTCAAAAATAGAAATCCATGTTTCTACTTACGATACCAGAGAAATCGCACATAAGAAAAAACGACAATTGCGAAAAATAGAAAGAAGCAATGTGGTAAAAGATTTACGTGCGACATCTGCATATGGTTGGAGAAGAGAAAAGGTAAATGAGATAATGACGTTTGGTGATGTAGAGCCAGCGCATTTATATAGTGAATCCGTACTACGGAAAGCAAAGCAATTAGATAATGATGAAAAATTAGGACTTGAAAAAATATCCGATCCTATTATATCCATTTTGCAACTAAAATATAAGTCTGAATTTTCATCAAGCATACGTGAATTTGGTTTGGATAAATTTTTTGTAATTTATTTTAGTCCAGAACAATTATTTTTATATCAACAATTTAATCGGCATGCAGACAAAACAGATATGTTAAGTATTGACGCTAGGACAGGATCATTAATAAAAAATATTTAAAAACTTGATGGATCCACGAATTTTGTATTTTTATATCAAGTTGTCGTTCCTTTCAAGAAAAAAATTTTACCTGTTGTTCAAATGATCGCCAAAAAACACGATACAAATATCTTAACATATTGGTTGCGAGAATGGCTGCGATCTGGTGCACCTTGCCCAAAAAAGGTTGTAACGGATTATTCTTTTGCACTATTAAATGCAGTCGCTCTTTCATTCAACAACTGCGATTTAAATACCTATGTCGAAAATTGTATGAAAACATTAAAAAATAATGATTGGACAAATGCTCCCAAATGCATTCTTAGAATTGACATTGCCCATTTTATAAAATTGGTTTGCCGTTGGAAATGTTTTAAAGATAAACATGCACGTATTAAAGACTTTTTTGTTAGATGCGATGGTGTTTTAAGTAACATCACAACGCTCGAAAATTTTCAACGAATTTGTCAGGATATTTTGACAGTTGCTTTTTCAGAAACAGAAGATATTTCTGTCAATGATAATAAGCTCATATGTTTTAACGCGCAGCAAAGATTATTAAATATGATTAAGACACATAATTTTGAATATTATGAGGGTGATATAGACGATTATCTGGATGAAATTCCTAACAATGAATCTCCTAAATGCATAAATAATTTTCTTCGCGATATTGAAAAAAATAGCAAACAAATAAATTCCGGAGATAGGCCGAATCCGTATTATTGTTACGATTTTGGTATTAATTTACTTAGGATTTCTAAGGAATTTCCATTATGGACAAGTACAATGACACCAGATGGAATAAATAATGTAGCAACATCAGCTAGAAGCGAGGAATATTTCAATGAAATTAAAAACTTAATTTTTAAAGGCGCAAAAAATATATGAGCGGACAAATTTTTAATATCGCATATAAGATCTATCTCCGGAACAATGAAAATTTTAAATGCTGATACATCAGCCAATGAAACAACAAAAATTTTGCATGATATAAATTCAAATGAATCTGTCGATACGTTAAAAGATGAATGTTTATTTAGCAATAATTCTGATAGTCTTGAAATAATATCTGAAACTTTACCACACACGCATAATGCATATGAAAAACATGATAATTGTAGAGCCAACGTAGACAGATATTTTAAATGAAGTAGAAACCTGGAGAGGTCATAAAAATAAAGAACCTAAGAGAGGCAAATAGTTAAAAGCATGTCCTGACGTGGAGAGTATTCATAAGAAGCCTAATGTAACATCAAAAATATCGATATTACAAAATGGTAATAATTTACGTCCAGAAAATATTTCAGGACGATATTTAATGATAAAAAATACATGTGCATTCGATGCTATAGCGCAGTCTTTATTAGTAGGTTATCGTGATTGGACCTCTTATTATGATTATGTTAATAACCATGATAATGAAGTGTTAAAATTTATACAAATGATATCTACACTTGGTACGTCGTTAAAAGTTTACAAAGAAAGGGCGTTAATTTTAAATAACATTTTCCAGTCAGTAAGTAGTACGATTGAATGTGCATGTAATGTAAATTAATTAGTAGCTAAACTTTTAATGCAAAATGCATTATCCTATGAAATCCTACAACAATGTTCAACTTGTGAATGGACGCATAAAGACAACGCCACAATAATTGAGATAAATACTAAACCAATATATAAATATGGTATGCGCGGTTTAGAAAAAGCTCTCATTGAAAAAATTGAAGCCGTCAATAAAAAATGCAGACGATGCGTCAATGATAACATATTAACAAATTTTACAACAGGAATGCATCTTTTTATAGATATAAAATGTTTACAATGGACTGACTTTGCCGAAAGGCTTGGTTATCCTGATTGGTCCGGTATGTTTACTCTTTCCGACATACCAATAGAAATCCAATTTTGTAATTGCACGTTTAAATTAGTCGCAGCAATAGAATATGTTGGTGGTAATAATACATTTGAAATTGGATATTATATTGCACATTGTCGTCGTATATCAGGAAATTGGGAAATATACGACGATTTGAATAAAAGCAAAACTTCAATAACAACACCAATCAGAACGCTTTTACAGAAAAAAATATCAACCTTAATTTTTATAAAACAATAACCTATTTTACATTTTTACATATTTTATTATATTATTCAATAATTACTACAAATTATAATTATTATATATTATTACATTTCCATTAACCAATATATATTTATATCCTATTATATTTTACATACTAATTATATTAGAATAATTAAATTTTATAGTTTGCATTTTTCAAATTTCGGCTCGCTTTAATTAGTTGGCCAATTCACTGACTTGCTTTAAATAGTCGGTCAATTATTCCGGCTCGCTTTAATTAGTTGGCCAATTCACTGACTTGCTTTAAATAGTCGGTCAATTATTCCGGCTCGCTTTAATTAGTTGGCCAATTCACTGACTTGCTTTAAATAGTCGGTCAATTATTCCGGCTCGCTTTAATTAGTTGGCCAATTCACTGACTTGCTTTAAATAGTCGGCAATTATTCCGGCTCGCTTTAATTAGTTGGCCAATTCACTGACTTGCTTTAAATAGTCGGTCAATTATTCCGGCTCGCTTTAATTAGTTGGCCTCTTTCTTTGAGGTACAAACGAAATGAAAAGAAAACAAATGAATACAAACGATTTTCTATCGAACCCCATTGACCGTTTTGCGATACCTCAAAAAATGTCGGAAATGCCTCTTGGACGTATTTTGAAAACGCTGTACTTCCGGTTCCTTTGAGGTACAAACGATTTGAAAAGAGGTACAAACGGGTACAAACGATTCTCTATCGAATGGCGTTGGCCGTTTTTCGATATCTCGAAAAATGACGAAATTACCTCTTGAGCATATTTTGAAAATGCTGTATTTCCGGTCCCTTTGAGGTACAAACGATTTGAAAGGAGGTACAAACGGGTACAAACGATTCTCTATGGAATGGCGTTGGCCGTTTTTCGATATCTCAAAAAATGACGAAATTACCTCTAGAGCATATTTTGAAAATGCTGTACTTCCGGTCCCTTTGAGGTACAAACGATTTGAAAGGAGGTACAAACGGGTACAAACGATTCTCTATCGAACCCTGTCGGCCGTTTTTCGATATCTCAAAAAATGACGAAATTACCTCTTGAGCATATTTTGAAAATGCTGTACTTCCGGTCCCTTTGAGGTACAAACGATTTGAAAGGAGGTACAAACGGGTACAAACGATTCTCTATCGAACCCCGTTGGCCGTTTTTCGATATCTCAAAAAATGACGAAATTACCTCTTGAACATATTTTGAAAATGCTGTACTTCCGGTCCCTTTGAGGTACAAACGATTTCAAAGGAGGTACAAACGGGTACAAACGATTCTTTATCGAATGCCGTTAATGAAATAAAAATATCTTAAAGTTGGGCGCTGACCATTTTTTAACCCCGTGTTAACTCTAAACCCTTTGAGGTACAAACGAAAAATCAAACGGTACAAACAGGTACAAACGAAGTACAAACGAACTGTATCAATTTTTTTTAATTTTCATTAAGTTGGGCGCCAGGTTTACACCGGTACAATTTCTGGGATCCAACAGAAACAAAACAAATTATGTGTACTTGAAGAATATATATTTTCTATTTTAGAGATCCAAAAATTATATCAATTATTGATAATATCAGATCCTGAAATCAAATATTTAAATGTAAGTTATGTTAAAGTATTTTAAAATACTGTAATAATTTGTCATACGCTATGCGCAAGAACCATTATAACTTTTATATTTTTTAAATATTAATTATTTTAATACAATTTATTATATAGGTTTCAGAATTATTTCAAAGATATGTGTTAACGGCTACATATTACCTCGTAGCCAGAAGACTCGGCGTACACTGCATTCTGATGGAAGTAATTACAAATGATCTAATTATTTACAAATATAACAGTATTCAAATCGTATGGAAACCGAAATAGTAAGTATAATTTCAGCTTCTTCAAACTTTTTAAATTTCATTTATACAGTATGTTCGGTAATATTTACTTTACTTATCGTGTGCTGATAGAACATATTAAACCGAGTAAAACAATTTTTTATCATTTTGCGATTTTTCACAATAAATAGATATTAATTTAAAAAGATCAGACAATCCACGCGAGTAGAAGCTGGTGAAGAGTTAATTACAATTAATATACTTTACTCTTGTAGGCAAGCTAGCACAGCCACTTGTCCGAGTCGATTTTCTTAAGTCAAACGCTGAGCAACAAATTCGATATTATATATTTAGAGAGCAACAAATTAGGGAAACATTTTACGACCGAAATAATAGTAGCAGTTAATCGCATTAATATACTTTACTCTTGTAGACAAGCTAGCACCGCCACTCGTCCGAGTCGATTTTTCTAAGTCAAACGTTGAGCAACAAATTCGATACTACATATTTAGAGAGCAACAAATTAGGGGAACATTTTAAGACCGAAATAATAGCAGCAGTTAATCGCATTAATATACTTTACTCTTGTAGGCAAGCTAGCACAGCCACTCGTCCGAGTCGATTTTTTTAAGTCAAACATGGAGCAATAAAATCGGATTCATTAAAAATGACGAGCAACAAAATCATTGAAACGTTATCGATCAAGATATCTGATTAATTCTCAATTTCATAATACTTTTTTAATATGGGGTAACTTTAGGGGTGGTTTTCGGAGTTTAAAAATGGTGCAAAAAAATCGGGAAAGAGCAACTAATTAGCAACAAATTAGAACTAAAGAAATATATCGGTTTTTTTTGTTTTTAAAATTTAAATTTTTTTTGTGGCTGTGCTAACTTTAATCTAAAGTTAACATAGCCATTATTTTCTCCGAATCGGCTGGAGCAACAAAATCGGGAATAGAGCAACAAATTAGCAACAAAAGAACACTAAATTTATATATAAGTTTTATTGATTGTGAGATTGTGCTAAAGTAGCTGTGTCAGCTTAATAGATGTAGAAATCATTTTTGGAGTAATTAGAATTTTTTAATAATCTTAGGGGCTGTTTTTTTGATAATAAAAATGTCTTCCGTAGAATGTATTGCAATATATTATATTTTATACTGTACTATATTGTACTATTCTACATACATATAATTATAGTATTTTGTTAATTATATGCACTTTTTAAAAACCGCTCCAGAAACGTTCCAAACTTCAACCAGTTAATTATATAAATATATTTTAGTGTTACATATGTGATTTCTTATAGCTATTGTCAGTTTATTCCATTGAATAAAATCCGAAAATATAAAAATCAGAATTCATCATATTTTTCATTCGTTGGACTTTTCCGACCAATCATACAATACATACTATTTATAAAAATATATCAAATTTGAGGTACAATGGCAAATCAGACTTAATGAGACAAAATCAGTACATGTTAATTTTACAAATAAAAATACTCAGCATATATCAGTTAATATTAATAACAAACAAATTTCCTACTCAAATACTGCAAAATATTTAGGCTTCACGCTAGACGCCAAGCTTCGCTGGAAGACTCACGTCAAAAAGAAGAGAGAGGAACTTGGATTGAAATTTAGAAAAATGTACTGGCTGATCGGACGCAAATCCACTTTGTCTCTGCACAATAAACTGTTATTGTACAAACAGCTATTGAAACCGGCATGGACCTATAGTGCCCAGCTTTGGGGCTGCACCAAGCAGAGTAACAGAGATATCATACAACGATTTAAAAATAAAGTGCTGAGGAGCATCGTAAATGCCCCTTGGTACATTAGAAATAGCGACGATAACCTCCATAGGGACCTGGAGATGGAAACAGTTGATAACACAATCAAGAAGTTTGCAAGAAGTTTCATGTTATTTTGTGTTTCTACTCCTAAACAACGTTCCAGCAATTCATTAACCGAACCTAACCGAAATATAAATGCCGATGCAATGCTATATTATGTGCCACGTGGCCCGAGTAGCTGAGCGCACACCAGAGATCGCTCCCTACAAGGTGCTATAACTTTGTCAATTTTGTGAATCGGGCTAAATCTTCTTGCAGATATATTTTCCATATCAAATACTTGCAAAATATGCAAAGAAAAAAAAATCGATTTTTCCGACTCTCTAGACTAGAATACCCCCTTAAGTTTAACTAACTCTAGTAATCTTAAGTTAGAATTAAATTGCGAATTGGTCTTACTGACCAGATTGTAATAATAGATTAGGGGACGGAATAGACCTCAGTAATAATAAAAAAAAATTTGAGGTATGATTGTTTTGATCTTGAAATTTGAAAAGGCTTACATCTGATTCGGTTGTCGAAAAAGTCCTGTAGAAATATATCTAATTCTTACACATTTTGATAAATTTTTCTAAATTTTATACTTTTTTATTGTGATTCTGTCCGCCACATTGGATCCATCATTTTTAATTCCAAAAAATAACAGGTATTCAAAAATTTATGTTTTTACCCAAATTTTGATTCGTGGTAAGATCGAAAGGTACACGGTTAATTTGGAATGGTTTATTGGACCACTATGCATGAGCAGTCTTATAACTTGTATATTTCTGTGAAAAAAAAATCGTGCAGCGGCAATCAAAAATGGATTTGAAAAGCAAAGATTAGTACTATACGATCCCTTCGTTAGCAGAAATATTTCAAAAAATTAAGGTCCCTCATAATAAATTCATAAAATTGGCCGAAATAGCCATTTTTGGATTATTTAATCACAAATTATTTAAAAACCTGTCGTGCTAGGAAAATACTGCGGCCAGACTCGTTTTCAGCGTCAAAAAATCTATCAGATTCACCTACTTTGCTTTTTGACACTGATTCTCGTAGGCCTGTGTAATCATAAGGTTTATAAGTTTGAGAAAGAAAAAGAGAATTAAATGCATCTTTATAAACTTTTACTGATTTTGAGTTGGTCGCATCAGAATTATTGATGCGACGTTGGTGTTAGTTAGCTCGATAGTATATGTATGTATTATCGACTCGCAGAAACGCGCATGCGCCTCTGGTTACATATATATTCCTCTACTATATATTTATGTATCCATACATGATCTCATTTACATTACTTTTTTTCTTGTAATATTCAGAAATCGCAAAACTTCGAAACAGAGAGAGAGAGAGAGAGAGAGAGAGAGAGAGAGGGAGAGGGAGAGGGAGAGGGTGATGGAGAGGGGAGAGGGAGAGAGAGAGAGAGAGAGAGAGAGAGAGAGAGAGAGAGAGAGAGAGAGAGAGAGAGAGAGAGAGAGAGAGAGAGAGAGAGAGAGAGAGAGAGTTCAATCATGACACATATACGAATAGATTCTTAAAAAATTAACCTCAAAATATTTCGAAACGTTTTTCATTTTCTAATAATAATGAAATTTTAATCAGCAATGTGTCATAGATTTACCTAAATTGTTTATGTATTGTTTATGTTTATATCTACATGATGATACAAACTTTTCTAGTGTCTGTGAAGCTGGCACGACAATCTACGAATTTCACAAAAATACTAAGAGTTCTGATAGCACTTTTCATAGTTCTACCGTTCCTAATAAAAATTAAAAAGAGTTCTGCATTCCTCATATTAAAAAATTGAAATCGAAGAAATGTGCTAATTTCGTGAATCTAGCACGACACTCTTCCCTCTAAAGTACCAAAACGCGTTGAATATTATTATTTTTACCGAGAGTTCCCGATTTTAATTTATTTTCTTGTTCTCGATCAGCACGACACTTAGTGAAAATGCGTCGAACTAATGATTTTCCGTAATTTTAACGGCAGTTCTGGACAGTTCTATAAAAGTTTTATCCTTCAGAAACATTTTTACGCAAAGTTCCGAACGATTACTATTTTTTAAATAATTATTTATAAAATAGTAAACGGTCGGAACTCTGCGTAAAACTGTTTCTAAAGGATAGAACTTTTATAGAACTATCCAGAATTGCCGTTAAAACTAGGGAAAATCATCAGCACGACACATTTTCACGCAGTGTCGTGCTGGTCAAGAACATTAAAAATTGTTTAAAAATTATTAATTTTTGGAATATCGATCTAAAATTGCATATATAGGCTGAACTATAGCAGAACTATCAAGAACTGTTGTCAAAAAAAATAATTTTCATCGCGTTTTAGTACTTTAGAGGGAGTGTCGTGCTGGGTAATTGTAAAAAAACTGTTTAAAAAATAGTAAACGGCCGGAACTCTGCATAAAAATGTTTCTAAAGGATAGAACTTTTATAGAACCGTCCAGAACTGCCGTTAAAACTACGGAAAATCATTAGCACGACATATTTTCACTAAATGTCATGCTGGTCAAGAACATTAAAAATTCATAAAAAATTAATTTTTAGAATATCGATCTGAAATTACATATATAGGCTGAACTATAGCAGAACTATCGAGAACTCTTGCTAAAAATAATAATATTCAACGTGTTTTGGTACTTTAGAGGGAAGAGTGTCGTGCTAGATTCGCGAAGTTAGCATGACATTTTTTCGATTTCGACTTTTCAATATAAAGAATGCGGAACTCTTTTTAATTTTTATCAGGAACTGTAGAACTATGAAAAGTGCTATCAGAACTCTTAGTATTTTTTTGAAATTCGTAGATTGTCGTGCTAGCTTCACAGACACACTTTTCTATGTAAACTTGTAAACTATGTAAACTATTACAAATGTCAAAATGCGGAAAAATGGTAATAATATTATAAAATAATATTAATATAATATATAATATATAATGTAATATAATAATGTACAGTATTTATTTTCTTGTTTAAAGAAAGAGAAATGTAAAAATAAAGCTTGTTGAATTGTTTACTGATTTTTCATGGTATCATAAAATATTAAAATTCCATGGTTATATTTAAATCATATATAACATAAACAGGGAACTGAACTTTTCGCATTAAGCGAAAATGCGAATTTCATCAAAATATGACAGATTGAAATTGTATTTCTGTTTTTATGCGTACCAATATCTTTTGCGCAAGATTTTATGCCGCGACAAAACGTGAAATCGCTCTGAAATCGCGAATTTGATCTCAAATCGCAAAATTTGGTTTTTTACCTGATTTTCATATTATTTCATCCATTTGAACACATATTTAGCAATAAATGCAGAAGGCATCGGCATTACATTATAGTACCCCTATTAACTTGGCACCCCCACCATGAAAAATCGAATTCGGATATAGTGCATAATTAAGTGCTAATTTGTTGCTATAAGCGCGAATTTGTTGCTTCTACCAATTAGCAGGAAAATCATATTAAAGGTAGGACCCCTATTAAGTTAGCCCCTCCACCAGCTCAAAATAAATTCTAACCTAACTTAACATTAGGTGCTAATTAGGTGCCAAAATAAAAAATTAGGTACTCATACCGTTAAGCAGAAAATTAAATTCACAATGGGTGGGGCTGACTTAACATTAAGTTAGTCCCCCCCCATATAAAAAAATATGTAAATAATGGAGTTATAAAAAAAAAATACGTAACAATTAGGTGCTAATTAGGAGCTTTCAGAAACTGTTAAGATATTTTTAAAATATATTTTTTTATACCACTTTATTCTTGTACAGCGATAAACGCGATCGACAAATCAAATCGAAAATTGTGTGAAATGGTTCGAGCACCTAATTCGGCGTTTATATATCTTAACGTAATATTAAATAATGAATATTTTCATACCAATAACTTTCGAGCACCTAATTTTTTAACAGGACTTTACTCTTGTATCGGGCATACCCGTGACCGATATTTAAGTCTGAATACCTGTCAAACCGAATGAGCACCTAATTCGGTCGCACGTCTATTAAGCTAGCACAGTCACTTAAAGTCCTTAAAAAATTAGATGCTCGAAAGATATTGATATCAAAATACTCGTTAATTAATATTATGATATTATGATATTAGGATATCTAAACACCGAATTGCTCGTTCGATTTGATAGATATTCGAACTTAAACATCGGTCGCGCCTACCGCCATACAAGAGTAAAGTCCTTTCAAAAAATTAGGTGCTCGAAAGAAATTGGTTCCAAAATATTTGTTAATTAATATTACGTTAAGATATGTAAACGCCGAATTAGGTGCTCATTCGGTTTGACAGATATTGGGAAACATCGGTCACGGGTATGCTCGGTACAAGAGTAAAGTCCTGTTAAAAAATTAGATGCTCGAAAATTATTGGTATGAAAATATTCGTTATTTAATATTACGTTAAGATATATAAACGTCGAATTAGGTACTCGTACCATTTCACACCATTTTCGATTTGAATGTCGATCGTGTTTATCGCTGTACAAGAATAAAGTGGCATAAAAAAAATATATTTTAAAAATATCTTAACAGTTTCTGAGAGCACCTAATTAGCACCTAATTATTACGTATTTGTTTTTTTTATAACTTTATTATTTACATATTTTTTTATATGGGGGGGCCAACTTAATATTCAGTCAGCCCCACCCATTGTGAATTTAATTTTCTGCTAAACGATATGAGTACCTAATTTTTTACTTTGGCACCTAATTAGCACCTAATTAGCACCTAATTTTAAGTTAGGTTAGAACTTATTTTATTGAATTTGTTGCTCAACAATTAACTTAGAAAAATCGAGCTAACACCATCACCTGTTCGAGTCGAATTTTTTAAGTTAATTATTGAGCAACAAATTCGATATTGTATATTCTTCGAGCAACAAATTAGGGAAACATTTTAGGACGAAAATAATCGCAGCAACTAATTGCGTTAATGTACTTTACTCCTGGTGGCAAACCAGCACCACCACCCGTTCGAATTTTTTAAGTTAATTGTTGAGCAACAAATTCGATCTTGTATATTCTTCGAGCAACAAATTAGGGAAACATTTTAGGACGAAAATAATCGCAGAAACTAATTGCGTTTATGTACTTTACTCTTGGCGGCAAGATAACACCGCTACTTGTTTTTTCAATCAAAATTGATTTTTTCATTTAAATTATAGGCAATAAATTAAGAAATGGTTTATTTTATGCGGGAAACAATTTTGTGACAAACTAATATTGTTAATTACTTATTTTTAATGATTTTACGCTTATATGTGTATGATATCTCATGTAGGTGTATTTTTAAAAATTTAATATTTTTAAAATCTATTTGCAATATTTTTGAGCAACTAATTAGCAACAAATTCTAATGTATTTGTTTTTTAATTTGCGACTCTTTATAGGTGTTTTTCGGAAGTGGGGGTGCTACCTTGCCATTAAGCTAGCACTCCCACCTTTAATATGATTTTCCTGCTAATCGGTAGAAGCAACAAATTCGCGCGTATAGCAACAAATTAGCAATAAATTAGCACTTAATTATGCACTATATTCGAACTCGATTTTTCATGGTGGGGGAGCCAGGTCATGTTAATAGGGATCATTATAGTAGAGTCCGCGACAGCGATTCGTTCTCCTTGCAAGACGCCCTACGAAACGAATCGTTGCGCACTGTACAAACTGAAACGAACAGGAAGCGTTGTCTTGTAAAATAATCGCTATCGATATCTCTCGACTCATATTTTTTTCATATATTCAGATTTTTAAAACAAAAAAATTTATTTTAGTTTACAATTTTAGTTTTATTCAATGACAGAGGAGAAATTTAATAATCTATTTCCTTTTCTTGTATTAAGATGTTAAATTCAAAGAAATCCTACTTTTTATTTTTCCTAGTTGTGTTATTATTAATAAAAATCATTATAAAAAATGTTTGAAAGCCATTTCTCCTCTTCTTCATAACCTTAAAATATATCTATGCACTACAGTTACGAGTAACAGGGGTTAATAATTCGTTTCAACTAGAATTTAAGTCAAACTAATGGAAAATCGGGTAAAATGAGATAAAACGCGAAATTTTGGAATCAAATCGCGAAAAACAGTCAACATAAAACGCAAAAAGTTCCCTGAACATAAAGGATCATCTTCGATATATAGTCATATTTCATAAATTATTCATTATTGATAAGTTATTAAAACATAGTTTACATTTATATTTATTTATGCATGTGTGTAAACTATCATAGTTTACGAGTAAATGCCCAACCCTAATCTTAACAGAGAAATATATGCAATTTCAAACATTCTTTTATACAGCTATTTTTTAAACAGCTAATAATATTAGAAATTTCAAAAATAATATTAGAAATATTAATATATAGATACTAATAATTTTTTTAATGTTGATTCATGATGACTTTTTAGCTGTGTTTTAACAATCAGTTTATTGTGTCGACATATAAAAGAGGAGCACTTAACGCAATATTCAGAGCTCTCATTTTCATATTTTAATGTACATATATGTGTGTATCTTGATATAAATTTTAATCGAACGACGTGGTATCGTCGCGATGCCAAGTACATAAAAATTTCTTTTTGGTTTGTCAACCATTTTTATCTATCTACAAAGCCGCGGCACTGTAACTAAATAAGTTACCCGGAATTTTGCGTTAAGTAAATTTTCGATTAGAATATTTCAATAACAAAATCCGTAATTAAAAATCTAATGATATTTTTATGATAATGTAAATATAATCTTTTGATTGCGACCAGTTCTAATAAGTAATTAGTTCTGAGAAATGATAATATTTATATATATCAGATTCTGACAATTCTCGTCGTTTTCTATTCCTCATTCTTTAGGCCCAATTTCACTAAATATCTTATAATCTTATAATCGGCGTTTAACTAAATTTGACCATTTGACCATTTGATAACAGGCCATATAACCTTGAAACTTGCCGTTTGGTCTCATCAAATTCATCTTCATCATCATTGTCTTCAAAAGCTAGCACATATCCTCTTTGCATTCTTATTTTCTGTACTCGGCTTAAAATATAATGTCACTGAAAGCTTCCAGATATTGGAATTGCTTACAGTAATCGCAGTTTAATTTCGATATTAGTTTGACGTCACATCAATTATATATTTGACAACATATAACCTTGAAACTTGCCGTTTCATCAAGTAGTAATAGAAGAAATAAATAAATAGATGTATATAGATAGTATAGCTTTACTGAAAAAATGTCTGATGCAACTTTTATTAGTGCTAAACGCGAAAGAGATCCGAAAACGAAAAGAGATTCCAAAACAGACAGCACTGTTCGTTTTGCTAATCGAAATCTCACCATAAAATTTGTGTCATCTAAACTATGGAAATGATCTTCTCTGAAAATCTGTCGATTATATTGATTCGAAACTATTTTTGAAAAAATTGGGGGGCTAATGTGAAGTTGGCCCCCCAACAGTTTTTTTTGAATAACTTTTTTACTAAGAGTGTGCAAACGAAAATAAAAAAAGTGCATAAATGTGCAAATAATGTGCAATCGAATCATGAAAAAAAAATCAATTATTTCTAATATTGGGGGGCTAACTTCACGCGGCTTAGATAAGGCTCCTAAAAAGAGTAACTTAATGCAGAAATTGATAGCAAAAATTTTCAAAAACTATTTAATGAGGGTGAAATCTAATATATTTGAAGCAGTACAACAATATAGGATTTGTGCTGTTAGGACTTCTAGAAAGATTTATTTTTTACAAAAAAATTTAAATTTAGTTTTTTAAATATAAATATTAAGAAAATCTAATTTCCTTAAATATTTTATATATATATATATATATAAAATATTATATATATACAGGGTGTACAAGTTAATATATATATGTATACAGGGTGTCCGATTCGTGAGGGACCAAACGAAAAGTGATGATAGATTGGGTCAAACTAAAAAGAAAAGTCCTGTACCATTTTGCAAAATTCGCAATAATTATTAAGTAATAAGCAAAAATGTAACATAAAGGTTACCTTTAATTTTTTAAATGGAACCCCCTATTTTTTATTATGTATTCTTATAGCTTATCTCGAGAGCTTTCCAAAACACTAAAATAAAGTATTTCTTCATTGAGTACTTTTCGAGTTATGAGGCTTGAAATAATTTCTTAATTTTACATAAACCATAAAATATCTAGTAAAATATTCATTTTTCGATTATCTTACCTTAATACTTTTATATAATAATAATAACGACCTCAAATATCTCCCGAATAATACGTTTTACAGAAAATGTTTCAGACAAAAGTTGTATGGTTTCGAGGGTGCCATAAGATGGTACCATTGGTTTGACCTTGAAGAGTCATTTGAAGGTCACGTGAAGGTAACTTCAATTTTTTTTAATGGAACACCCTATATATTTTTGTACATTCTTGTAGCTCATCTTGAGAGCTTTCCAAAACACTATAATTAAGTTAGTTTTCATTAAGTACTTTCCAAGTTATGAGGCTTGAAATCATTTCTTAATTTTACATAAACCGTAAAATATCTTGTAAAATATTCATTTTTCGATTATCTTACCTTAATACTTTTATGTACAAAATAATGAGAGGAATCAATTGGTGTAAAGAAAACACATAATTGTTTCGAAAAAAAAAATGTAATTGTTAATTGCAAATTACATTTTTTCTTTCGAAACAATTATGTGTTTTCTTTACACCAATTGATTCCTCTCATTATTTTGTACATAAAAGTATTAAGGTAAGATAATCGAAAAATGAATATTTTACAAGATATTTTACGGTTTATGTAAAATTAAGAAATGATTTCAAGCCTCATAACTTGGAAAGTACTTAATGAAAACTAACTTAATTATAGTATTTTGGAAAGCTCTCAAGATGAGCTACAAGAATGTGCAAAAATATATAGGGTGTTCCATTAAAAAAAATTGAAGTGACCTTCACGTGACCTTCAAATGACTCTTCAAGGTCAAACCAATGGTACCATCTTATGGCACCCTCGAAACCATACAACTTTTGTCTGAAACATTTTCTGTAAAACGTATTATTCGGGAGATATTTGAGGTCGTTATTTAAGATGGGACACCCTGTGTATACAGGGTAGCCCATTTTAATCCATCCAGTCGAATATCTCGAAAATCAAGCCCGGGAGAGAAAAATGTTTCAGACAAAAGTTATTTGGTTTCGAGGGGGCCATAAGATGGTACCATTGGTTTGACCTTGAAGAGTCATTTGAAGGTCACGTGAAGGTCACCACAATTTTTTTAAATGGCACCCTCCATTTTTTATTACATATTCTTGTAGCTGACCTCGAGAGCTTTCCAAAACACTATAATTAAGTTAGTTTTCATTAAGTACTTTCCGAGTTATGAGGCTTGAAATCATTTCTTAATTTTACATAAACCGTAAAATATCTTGTAAAATATTCATTTTTCGATTATCTTACCTTAATACTTTTATGTACAAAATAATGAGAGGAATCAATTGGTGTAAAGAAAACACATAGTTGTTTTAAGGAAAAAATATGGAATTGTTAATTGTAAATTACATATTTTTTTTTCACAACAACTATGTGTTTTCTTTACACCAATTGATTCCTCTCATTATTTTGTACATAAAAGTATTAAGGTAAGATAATCGAAAAATGAATATTTTACAAGATATTTTACGGTTTATGTAAAATTAAGAAATGATTTCAAGCCTCATAACTCGAAAAGTACTTAATGAAAACTAACTTCATTATAGTGTTTTGGAAAGCTCTCGAGGTCAGCTACAAGAATATGTAATAAAAAATGGAGGGTGCCATTTAAAAAAATTGAGGTGACCTTCACGTGACCTTCAAATGACTGTTCAAGGTCAATAGTACCATCTTTTGGCCCCCTCGAAACCAAACAACTTTTGTTTGAAACATTTTTCTCTCCCGGGCTTGGTTTTCGAGATATTCGACTGGATGGATTAAAATGGGCCACTCTGTATATATATATATATATATATATATATATATATATATATATATACATATGCATATATATATAATGGATTTTTTTAAATTTTCGTGAAACTTTTCTTTAAACTATATATATCATATAATATGTGCTTTAGGAATTTTAACTCTTATTTTGTGTTAATTATATGTAATAAATTAACAGCATAATTGTATACTTGACTAAATGTATTCATCTCATCTGTTTTTTGCATATTTTTTAAAATTTATAATCAATTTTTTCTTGTTGTGGGAGGTGAAATATTTTTTACTTGGCATACTTTTTTTATCTGTGAAATTTTTTAAATGGGATTTGTATATATTTTATATTTAAATTTTGTATAGTATATGACACATAAGAGATTTATGAATAGTATTCTGACTTTATCGCATATTTTAGATCATTTACAAAGAGAAATTTAAGATATATGGTATGATGGGGTTTATTTTGTTAAATAGTTTAATAATTGTTGAGATATTTACAATTTTTATTTCATTTATGAAATACATGTCGATAACTGTAAAATCTTTTTTTTTATTATTTATTTATTTATTTATTTATACATATTAATTGTTTATACATAATCACTTGTAAAATCAAATTGAAAAATTTTTAACGAGTTTTCAAGAAAATGTACGCTAGTATTAACCCCTTCACTGTCAGTGACCCCTATAGGGGCCAAAAAAATTCGTGCCACTTTTGCTTCATGACCCCTATAGGGGCATCTTGAAAAAAACATGTTATTACTATTACGATTTGGTTGTTCTTGGGTATTTCTGAGGTCGCTGAATTTGAATCTGAAATCAGAATTTCGAACTTCAAAATGGCGGATCAAAATTCAAAATAATTTTGGGTTTGAATAAAAATGGGTTTTTTATCGTTTTTGGGGTCGCCGAATTCGAATCTAATATCAGATTTTCCAAATTAAAAATTGCAAATTTAATATAGCGTACCAGAACAAATAGTTGCCATACATAAAAGATGTATACACTTTTTTCTTCAATTACTTATAAATCCCGCTATCTGCCGAATCCAGAGTCACGAATTATCAAATCAAGCTGTTTGCACAGAAGTGGAAACGTATACCAGTTTTCAAGAAATAAAAAAAATAAAAAAACGGAGTCAATAACCGCCACGTTCTCGATTCGTGACTCTGGGTTCGGCAGAGAGCGGGATTTAAAAATAATTGAAGAGAGAAGTATACAACCTTTATGTATGTCAACTATTTGTTCGAACTTTGATCCGCTATATTGGATTTGCCATTTTCAATTTGGAAAATCTGATATTAGGTTTGGATTTTGCAACCCCAAAAATGATACAAATTTTTATTGAAATCCAAAATTATTTTGAATTTTGATCCGCCATATTGGATTCACCATTTTGAATTTTGTAATTCTGGCTTCAGATTTGGATTCGGCGACCTCAATAATATTTATACTGACGTATTCATGCAACTTTAAAAACTTTTTTCTTCAACACACTTTTGGCACGGAAAGTTTCTTTTCGCTTGACAGTGAAGGGGTTAAGGATCTAAGGTTTTTACTGCATTGATATTAAATTGATATTAGAAACATGAAATTATGTAAATTTTTTCTTGAAAAATATTATGAACTAGATTGATTTTTTTCTATTATTTTTTCAACAGAACATGTTTTATGATATAAATTGATAAAATTTACTAAAATTTGAACTTTTTGATTCATGGATTAATAAACAACTATAAATTTTTGTCATGAAATGCAGATGCACAAATATATGAATATAGACTATGCTAAGCCTAGTTCAAATCAAGCAAACAGTTATAAACAAATATCAATAAATAAGAAAATGCGTTAATTTTTATTTATTTTTGTAATCTTTTATAAAATTTTGTATAAAATATTTTTATAAAATTATTGATTAAATATTACTGTTATGAATTAAATAATACTGCTCTATTAGCATGTGATGACGTTTGTTCATATTCATTCTAACTTTATACGGGCTGTATCACTATAGAATAATAAAAATGAAAATATATATTCCACTAAACTCATATATGTGTAATTGAATAATAACAAATATGTAGCTGCTTGTTGCAAATTCATATTTTTTCTTAAAAACAATTACATGTTTTTTTTTATACCAATTAATTTCTCTCATTATTCTGTGTATAAGAGCATTAAGGCAAAATAATAAAAAAAAGAATATTTTAGATATTTTAGTGTTTATGGAAAATTATTTATGTGTTTATGTAAAATTAGCTTGAAAGTATAAAATATCTTGTAAACTATTCAATTTTTGGCTATTCTATCCTTATAACATTTTACATACAATATTGAGGAATGATTTATATGGACAAATTAGAGTAGTCCCACTTAAAAAAAAAATTAGATTGACCTTTACATGGCTTTAGCATCTATACTTGAAGTCAAATTAATCTCTTTATCCTTTTTCCCCCTTAAAACCCTACAATTTTTATTTGAATAATTCTTTACCAAAACACGTTCGAGTTATTATAATATGAATATTAAAGTAGAACACCCTGTGTGTGTGTGTGTGTGTGTGTATTTGTCATAAAAAAATAATATTTAACTTTTTTTTTTATTTTCTAAGATATAAACCAATAATATTGTCTAAACAGCGTGATAAGATTAACTTAATGCTTGCATGAAAATTATTTTGCAAATTTTGATACCTTAAAGAATATTTTTCTATTAAAAATAAAATATTTTCTTCATAAAACTTACAAAATATTCTACAAATGATGATATTTGTTAATGGCAAATGTTGTTTAAAACAATTTTTTTAAATTGCGAGTATAAATATAGATCAATATTTCGCCATTATGAAGAATTTATCTTTATTGCCCATGATGCTTCAAGTCTTTAACTTGATATCTCACATATGATTTTTCCACTTGCACGCATGATTATGGAAAATCAATTACTTCTACATGAAAAATCTCCTGTGTTTTTTTCTCAACTAAAAAAAATATTTAAAAAAATATTTATAAGTTTTATAAGTTTTAAGTGTTTTGAAATTGATTAATATCAGACACAAAATAAAAAAATAAGAAATAAAATTGCAACTGTCAATTATATTATTACAATTATATATAACAGATATTATAAAATCAAAATATATAATTAGAGAAAAAAAATTAAATCGACAAATCATAAAACTAGAATGTGTATTAACTTGGTGTATAAACAAAGATTTCAGGAGCTAAATTTTCAAGTCATTAAAAGCAATTAATAAACAAAGCTCAATGTAAACTTTATGTATCAAAATACAAACATTTCATAACTATATTAAATTATGTTGGGTTTTCAGATGTTTATTCCATAAAGAGAAAGATGTTCTCATTAATTATAGAACAATTATAAATAATAGTTTATATATTGAATATATATTGTTATCAAGATGTTACAAAAATTTGTAGATTCTTAAGTGATCTAATTTTTCCAAGAGTTTTGTAAGTGTTAGGATTGTAAGAAGAAATAATAAAAATGTTTATTATTTAACGTCTTTATTTTCATTTTTGTAAAAGTGTGTGCATCCACTAGATAAATAATTATATTATTTATCTGTATAATTTTGTTCCAAAGTTAATACATGAAATAAGAGATTTCTTTAATCTTACCTCCTATATTTGTTAACTGTACAAAGATCTCACGGTGCTCCTTTTTGTGAAAGTAGGAACACATATCTTATCTCTCCACTCTTATAGGTAAAATAAAAAAATATGGAATTTTGAAAAAAATAATATCTTTGGCTTTATACGATAATACGGAAATCTCGATTATCGTATGAATTTTTTTCGCGTGTTTCGTGTGTATCTAAAAAACAAATGAAGAATCTATTGCAGTACACACATACAATTGCACTCCTCCATGACCAACGTCACGTAACCCAAAAATTACGGGGCGCGTCACTGCACTGGGGTGTTATATCGCCTAATATTATCTCGGACACTCACCATATTCAGGTTCAGAGATCGTAATCCGAGAATACGCACACGCACACAGGCATATTTAAATGAACACAAAAAAGAAGAGGTAAAAAAATACAAATTAGCGCAAAAAACACTGACCCACTTTCCATATGCAAATGCGGAAGAAAGATATATCATCAATCGGATATGTTCTTAAGTGGAATAGAATAAAACAAGTAATGGGGCAACTACCGAACAGTAACCCCCGAGTAATTTTTAAGACGAACCAATATGGTACTAACGCACCACAATCCACAACCCGGTTAACAACCCGAGGAACAATTCGCGCAAACGGAAAGAGGTACAATAGCTTGTTGATTTGCCACACGCCGGCAGCACCGATCTCTTATTTCCACCATAGACTTAGGGCGCATTCACATCTTGGCGGAAAAGCAAAAATCAGAAAAGCAGAAAGCCAATCAGAACTTGCGCTAGTAATAAGCAGTGTGTAAGTAGTACATTAGAAGGGCAAAAAGTAAAGAAATAGACCAAGCATTCTCAGAGGGGGTGAAACCGAAAATTGGCAGTTTGAAGGTGGAAGCACATAAAATTGCAGGAGCACATAACCATAAGCATAAGAAAATTGATTGGTTCATTTTCTTATGCATATATTTGTGGACCAATCAATTTCCTTATGCTTGTGGTTATGCGCTTATGCAATTTTATGTGCTTTCACCTTAAGATAGAGTGAGAACGTTGAACGGCATCTATAAAATATCTAGTAAAATATTCATTTGTTGATTATCTTACCTTAATACTTTTATGTACAAAATAATGAAAGGAATCAATTGGTGTAAAGAAAACACATAATTGTTTTGAAAAAAAGAATGTGTTAATTGCAAATTACATATTTTTTCTTCGAAACAATTATGTGTTTTCTTTACACCAATTGATTCCTATCATTATTTTGTACATAGAAATATTAAAGTAAGATAATCAAAAAATGAATATTTTACTAGATATTTTATGGTTTATGTAGAATTGAAATATTATTTCAAGCCTCATAACTCGAAAAGTACCTAATGAAAACTAACTTAATTATAGTGTTTTGGAAAGCTCTCGAGATAAGTTACAAGAATATGTAATAAAAAATAAGGGATCCCATTTAAAAAATTGAAGGTGACCTTCACGTGACCTTCACACGACTGTTCCAGGTCAAACTAATGACACCATTTTATGGCCCCCTTCAAGCCATACAACTTTTGTCCGAAACATTTCTTTCTAAAGTGCATAGTTTATGAAATATTCGACCGTTCCGGGACTTTTGGGACACCCTGTATATGCTGATATATGCTATTGCTGATTAATATTATGACACTTCATATATAGCATTTTCTTAATTTTGCTTACTAAAAAACTTCTTTTTTAGCCATTTTTTCTTTTTTCGCTGTGGTCTTTGCAATATTTTTCTCCCTCTATATGTATATATATATATTTTTAGATTCGCGTGCTCAGATTCGCGTGTTCGCGCCATATTACGCCATATTGCTTTTGACAGCTTGATAAGGCCATCACACACAAAATTGCATAGCTGCATATGCATAACATAAGACCATATGGACCAATGAGCATCGAGTATTAAGTCGCCATATTGACTTACATAACATAATACTGGATGCTCATTGGTCCATATGGTCTTATGCTATGCATATGCAGCTATGCAATTTTGTGTGTGATGACCTATAGTCTATAGAATAGAAAGAGAAAGCATAAAAGCTAAAGTCACTAGATATACAAAGTACCGCAATCATTCGCCATTTTGGCTCCAATAAGCGGTTCATTCAAATTATATATTTACATGACCCCTTAATGATAATGTATTTTTGGCAATTAATTTCAGTCATTTTTTGCATTTTTTGTTATTTTTGCTTTTTAGAATGCGAAATAAACGAAAAACCTTTTTCGCTTTGATTTCTATAGCCTTTTACGCAACAATCTAGTTACGAATGCTTCTCAGATTTCACATACAGGTTAGAAAATTGCACTTAAAGTGTACATACATACGTAACAAAAGTGTGCACTTGTACTTTTTGGCGTCATTTTGGCTCCAAATCCTTATACATTGAGTATTATGGATTGCGGTACTTTGTATATCTAGTGACTTTAATAGAAGCCATTCAATGTTCTCCCTCTGTCTTAAATAGAGTTCCTCAAGTAAGGGCCTGAGCAGAATAGCTGCCTTAAGCGTCGTCTTCCTACTCTGACATCTTATTATATACATTTCGTAGGAAGTAAGACAGTTTTATCGGTGTAGTAAGGCGAAATGGAAAAAAACCATTCGCTTACTCCTAATCTTACGCCTTAGGCTGAGTTTCCACTGAGCGCGTCACGCGTCGCGTCAACCAGCGTGAGCCAATCAAAACATCCCATTGTAATAACATGTTTTCCGTGTTATTACAATGGGATGTTTTGATTGGCTCGCGCTGGATGACGCGCTCAGTGGAAACTCAGCCTTACTCCACCGATATTACTCCCATTGTAGACGACGCTTTAGAATTTTAAGACTATGGCTGATGGCAGAGAACGAGATGTTAGCGCTTACGTCTGTCGTAGTCATAGACGTAAAATAAGGCAGAGAAAAATATATATGCTACTTACGTATACGTTTTTCTCTGTCTTACTTTACGTCCATGACTACGACAGACGTAAACGCTAACATCTCGTTCTCTGCCATCAGCCTAAGAAATAAACGTTCGCGTATACATAAGACTCGAGATATAACACACAGTATTGTGCGTTACCTAAGGCCGGTATTCATAGTCCGATCTTATATTTAAGATTGTCTTAAGTCTGGTCCGAGGTTGACTTAAGACCTCATTCAACCAATCAAATGGCTGCGTAGCATTTCAAGCTCGAACTTAAGACGATCTCAAATATAAGATCGGACTATGAATACCGGCCTAAGACAAAGACTTAAGGCATAAAACATAGTCTTAAAATTATAAGGCAGCCATTCTGCTCAGGCCCTTAGGACAACGTCCGCCATTAATAGGGAACTGTAGCGCACGCAATTTGAAAGACTTATATCATTCTATTCTATCATGTACATTCTATTAAATAGAGATTTATATTTCATTTATGTTAATAAATAATAAAAAATTCTGTAATATATTCTAAGTAGCAAATTTTAACGTTAATGTAATATAAATATTTATTTAACGTTTATTAAATATTTAATATTTTATTAATAAAATATTAATTAAATATTAATAAAATAAATATTTAATAAGCATTAAATAAATATTCATATTACAGTAACATTAAAATAAATGTTCTTTTAATGAATAAAAGGGATATCATCCAATTATTTTACCATTTTAAAAATATCTGAAAATAAGTGAAACATTTTTTTATACATTTGTTTGCTACTTGGAATTATTTATATTATGTTTTTAATTTATATTATTGTAATTTATTTGTATCTATTTGTAATATATGATTTGTTTTTTAATTTAAAATTATCTCCAAACTATTTTTATATATAAGTTTAAAGTTTTACATTAAGGTTAGTTATCTCAGTTTTAAGTTTATAAATTTACAATAAAAGAATACGTTTTATTAATAAATATCACTTAATAATCATTATATGAAATGAAATAGATATAAAAATTAATTCTTTGTTATATTTGAATGGTTTTTAATACAAAAAATTAAAAAGAAAATGGCATAAGAGCCAACGCGCAGTAGTTGGAGCACAGAGAAGCAACAACACTTCTTTCTTTTTTCAATATTAGTTTATTAAAAAACACATTATAATAACAAAAAGCGAACGTTTCGGATTATCATTTGATCCTTCTTCAGCGCGATGTTAATAATATATATTACAGATAGTGACGCGTTACATTAAACGAATTTGTTTTCAACGCGTAGGTGACGCTAATTTACATCCCGCGGAGGTCTAGTAAGCGCTCTGCTTCCAACAATCAATTAAATATACTATAGTTATGCTATGCGACGTCACAGCAGATCTAACAAATCGAGTAAAAATAATAAAATAAATACCGAAAGATATTACACGTGAATAAGCTTTGTTATTATAAAGTGTTTTTTAATAAACTAATATTGAAAAAAGAAAGAAGTGTTGTTGCTTCTCTGCGCTCCAACTACCGCGCGTTGGCTCTTATGCCATTTTCTTTTTAATTTTTTGATTACGTGAGCCAAATCTCTAATTATTAGATTTTTAATACATACCTATACATTATTTACCGTGACATGTCTCGAAAGAGAGATCCGCGGATGTGCCGTCTTGGGGTAAAACCGGATATCGGATATGACGTTCTCGATGGCGGTTTATTTTGATTGTAAATGCAAGAATACAATATATATATATTTTTATTTGTAGTTATTGATATTTAATAATCGTGAACAAAATGAATATTAAAACACAATATATTTAAAAAAAAGGTTTACACACATATATTTCATCAATTTTCCCATGTAAGGTTAGGTAATATAAATTGATTATTAAGAAATTATATATTATTATATATATATATACATATTATGTTTATATATACCCAGTCAGCAAAGTCTGTTCAAACAGATTTTGTCAATTTCTGCTACAAATTTTTGTCGACAGTAATATTGCAGATTGTATAAAAAATTTGTTATATCAAATAATGATAACAGAATGTCAGCAGAAATGTTACAAAACCTGCTGACATAATTTGATAGCAGAAACTGAACAGGATTTGTTTAAAATTATCATAGCAGATTGGTGGCAGAAATCGAGCAAGATTTGCGCAACACAGTTTGATAACAGATTGGTTGCAGAAACCGAGCAGGATCTGCGCAATGAAATTTGATATCAAATTCTTGGCAGATATCGAGTAGAGCCTGTTGATATAACTGACGGCAGATTGATGGCAGAAATTGAACAGGATCTGTGCGACGCAATTTGAGAACAGATTGTCGGCAGAAACCGAGCAGGATCTGCGCAATGAAATTTGATGTCAAATTATCGACAGAAATCGAGTAAAGCCTGCAGATATAACTGACGGCAAATTGATAGCAGAAATTTAACAAGATCTGTGAGGCACAATTTGATAGCAAATTGATAACAAAAATCGAGCAGGATCTGCGCACACAATCTCTGATAACAGATTGACGACAGAAACGGAACAGAGTTTGCATGATTCGATAGTTTCATCACTTACCGCTACGTGAGCTGTACTTTCTCGTAATCTAATTTCTGTCAGAAATATATATAAAGTCGCGAATATGAATAAAAGACTAAAAATATAGTAATTATCATTTTAATTTCTATCACTTTAATTTCTATCTGATACAAGCAGATGAGATTCAGAATATTAAACTGATTGGAATCAATATGATAAATGGTAAATTATTCATGTACTGCCTATTTGAAGCATAAAGCAAGAATTTAATTCTAAATAAATTACATCTCCAGTTTTACAAGTTACATTTACTTTTATCATTTACTTTATTATTAATTTAATTAAATTAAATTAGTCCTTCGCTATATGAGATATAACTACGATATAACATATATTACATTAACATATATTACGATATAACATATGACATATATGTCATTTTAGAAGAAAATTGTAATTAACTTGCCGATAATATTCTTATTTAGCACTTGTAATAATCAATTTTGTTGCATTTATATAATATTAATTAAAGTAAGCGCAAATCTTGTGCAGTTTCTGCTGTCAATTTGCCATCAGGTTGCATGCGCAGATTCTGCTCGGTTTCTGCTGGCAATCTAACATCAAATTGCATCGCGCAGATCCTGCTCGGTTTCTGCCGACAGTTTGTTGACAGGTTATATTTTACAGACTCTGTCGCCAAAACAAAAGCTTAATGCGGACACAGATGGCTACGGTTCTGTTGTGGGATTCTGATCGAATTTGCTGCCAATCTGCTGCCAACCTGCTAACATTTTGCTTACTGGGTACATATTATGTATTATAAATATAATTTAAGCATTGTATTTAGACTCGTAGAAAAATATGTGCAAATTATAGAGAATAGTATTGCAATAATATTCACAAAAAATATGTGAATAATTTCGTTTATTTCTAATTAACTTTTGAATGTAATTTTTATATACAATTGTTTATTATTTATTTCTTGTCGTTTCTATTTACTTATGTACAATTTTGTAACTGTATAATATATAACTTGATTGAGAAAATGTATATAGTGTTGATCTGATTGTCCGAGATCCAAATTTGTCATTTTAATTGCAGTTGTGTCTCGTATCCTATTTATAAGGATGAAATTGAATTCCTTTAATAGCTGGATGTATATCAGACGATGATTGTACCTAAAATTGAAATTCATTAGAAATATTTATCAGAAAAAGCATGCAAGCAATGAAAGTAAAAGTAGCATGCGAATAACAGGAAATAAGAATAAAAAAGGTCAAATCTATAAGAAAAGAATTTTATTTTATATATGCATGCATTACCATGCTTTTGCTCGCACGTATTGCATTTTTATTACATGGAGTTATTGCTTGCGAACAATTTTTTAATTTAAATGCTATAAACCTTAATAATTTTTTCTTTTAAATTGTGACATGCAGGTAGAGAAAAAGTGCTTTGGTTACATAATTTTATAAAGAATTCTTTCAGGTTTACATGTTTTTGTACTCGAATATGAGGATAAAAAGTCTTAAATATTTTTGTCATTTGAAGAAAAAAGTTGAACGTGACAGGATTTACAAAAAATAAAGTATTTACATGCTTACATCTTAAACGTGTTAAGGCACTGTAATAATAATTATTTGACTGTATTGATCCTGTTGCATTTATACAAGTCTTGCATACACATTGATTTTTCATAATATTCGCCATTAAATATCCGGCAACATAATAAATTTTGTTTAATTCTAATTTATTGAAAACAATTTTTTGTGACATTATATTAGAAAAGACTTGTACTTGTTCAGATTTGCTCACAGACTTGCTGTTTTCCATTAAAATATCTAAAAAACTCAGAAAAAAATTCTCTATCATCACTTTCATAATTACTATTGGATATATTCTTCATGTATTGAGAAATACTAATCAATTTTAAATTGTTTTTGAACTGAAATGCATTCGGAATAACGTTTTTTGATCTTATTACGGAAAATAAGTTTTCAATACAGTCTTGCGAAAGACGCGAAGGTAAAAAGTAATTAAAACCTCTATCACGCAATAAAAATGAAATTAATTGAAGAACGGTCGTTGTAGACATTATCACAGCTGTTTGAAAAGGCTTCCAATTTCCCTTCTGTCCTACTTTTAAGCCTTTGAAAAGTTCAATTACTTTATTTAGAAAAGCGATTGTTTCTTCAAATTTTTCTATGTTATTAAATCCTAAAGCTAAATATAAATTTCTTCCGCTCATTATTCGAAACCATCGAGTAATAAATTTAATAAACCAAGCAGTCGTTATCCTGGCATCGTTTAAGTTTGCTAACAATTCAAGAGCTGTCCCTACTTGATCACTAAATACTGTTGTAACCGTATTCACTCGCATTTTTTGGAAATGATTATTTCTAGACAAATATTCAGATTTCAACCTAGGAGCTAACTTAATATCACAATTTTTATCAGCTATAAGAACATCGTTTAAATGACTAGAATTAGCTACATTTGTAGGCAATGCAAACTTATTAACAAAATAATCTGGAATGGTTATGGTTTCATTATTTATAAAGCCAGTTTTAATATTTTTTAAAGCGTGAGGTACGTCCGAATAAAAGTACAAAAGCCTATCATTAGAGCAAGGATGCTTACAACTATTTTTAATTATAATATTTGAAACTTCTATTCCAAACGCTCTCCACATTGCTCGATTGCTTGGTCCCATATCCGAAGTGACATTATGAACAATTAAACCAATTTCCTCAGCTTTTTTTATAATTGTTTCAATTATAGGTTTAAATTTTTCGCCGTTTACTTTATTACCAGTTAAATAATACGCAACCACTTGTTTCCATCTTGAAGCAATTCCGGCTAACATAAACACAAGACCATGAGTAGCAATAATACTTGTATCATGATCTGGCAATGTAACGTTGCCAATGATCGTGTTTGTTGATGCATCATAAAAAGTACCAGCGGTAATGCTCATCGAGCACTAATGTACAATCTTTATCAATCTCCTTCTCAAATCCAGAAATTTTAATTTTCATAAATTCTAAAACTTCATTAATTATCCCACTTTTGAATTTAAGATTTTCTAACTTTTCACTTAAAGTGCGCATAGAAGGAAGAGGGAAATTTGCTTTTAACAATTCCTCATAACCCGCAGTGCCACATGCAAATTTTAATTTATAAGCTTTTATCAACGTACTATTGCACCATTTTGGTATTTTTTATACTTTCCAGACAACAAGTTTAACTGATCTTCATTGAAAATCTTATTTATATTAGAAACTACTTTATTATTACGTACTTCAACTTGAAGTCTCTTGATATTCCTTTTTGCCTGTTGTAATTTTTTCTTCATTTGCAGTCTTAAACGTTCACTTTTTTTCCAAAGCATTTCCAATTGCTCCAAACGTTGTAAAACATATGGATCTGAAGTTTCTGTTCTATTAGATGAAATGCCTAATACATTGTTTTTTTCTTCTTCGGTAATATCTTCATTGATTTCCATTTCTTCTTCCATTTCATTTGAAATATTTTCAAACACATCAGTCTCTGCAGCTTCGGTCATTGTGTTCTGCCTTGTTGTAGATGTTGCCAAATTCTCACCGAATATTGTTGGTATTGCATCAGATTTCACTCTGCGTGAGCCATCTTTTCTTGTCATCCACATATCAGAGGCAAAATGGACCTATACAGAAAATATATATAACTTTTTGAATGTGCAATTATATTTTTCTCATCATATTCAGAGTCAATTTAGTCTCGATTTAGTATATTTAAACAGTTTTGAACTTTTTTTTCTAAATTTAAAATATTTTTACAAAACATTTCAGCAAAAATTAAAACAGTTTGGTATAACAGTTTGCTTTTGATTATAACTTACATCACATAATCTTGCATCTGAAGTTGGGATCCAATCTGTACGGTTCATATTCTGGATCCATATTTTTTTTCTTTCCGAATCTTTTGGAAATCGACACATTTGATAATCTTTTTTATTCGTATTAATGCAATAACCGGCACAGCAACTGTTAGGCATTTCTGATTCATTCACCTATTTTATTTTAAACAAAAAAAAATTATTTTTGAAATTACATTGGAAATACGCAAGTGTTAACACTTTTATATACTTTCACTTTATATAAGTAAAAATAAAAATTATATATAAATTACTTTTTATAAAACAGAATACAATTAATTACCCGAGGTTTTCTTTTTTTTCTATTTTATATTCTATTTGGTATTTTCCGCGCTGTCAACCTCTGTACTTAGATAGAAGATTTTTTTGACACTCTGTTTTCTTTTGACAGGTGACAGGTTAGGTCGGCTAGGCTTTCTCTGTCAGTTATATCTATCTTTCTCTCTCACACTTCCGGTTATACCCCAAGCGACGGGAGCCAAATCAGAAATCGTTAACGGATCCGCGGATCTCTCTTAGGGTGCAGTCCCATGGAGCGTATCGCGCGTATCGCGGATTGCGCGTATTGAAAATCTGATCAATCGCAGACGTTCCGCTGTTTTTGATACGCGAAAGTTTCGTTTCGATTGGTCAGATTTTCAATACGCGCAATCCGCGATACGCGCGATACGCTCCATGGGACTGCACCCTTAGGGTGGGGTCCCATGGAGCGTATTACGATACGCGCGTATCGGGCGTATTGAAAATCTGACCAATCGCAGATGTAACTTTCCCGTATCACAAACAGCGGAACGTCTGCGATTGGTCAGATTTTCAATACGCCCGATACGCGCGTATCGTAATACGCTCCATGGGACCCCACCCTTATAGTATCTCTAGTCTCGAATAGCTTTGTCGTCTTCCTTCTTCTTTTCTGTCTCGCTCTCACTCACTGCTTCCCTGTAAATGGCGCGACCAATCAGAAATCATCATGCGGTGTCCTAACTCTTACTTGAGGAACTCTAGTATTAAACTGTCAATAGTGACCTCTCTCTTCAGGGCTGTGTTCCGATTCCCCACCCGAGTACCAGGGTATCATTTTATCCTTGTTGTTCACCGAATGTTAAACAAGGATAAAATGATACCCGGGTACACTTGGGTTGGGGAATCGGAACACAGCCCAGAGGACTCAACAATTGGGCAATATTACTAGATATTCCGATGTATTTCGATCACAGATATCTATACTATAACTAGATCGCTAACTCCCATTGATTTTGTACATAAAATGTGTCCCCGAAAACCATGTAATATGGCGGTCGCGCATGCGTAATATTGGTGGAAAACTAATATGGTGGACACTTGTAGCCAGCTAATATTTAAGTTTTCACCTTAAAACTTGTACTTTTTACATTATAAACTTTTAATTTTATGATAAAATAAATATAAATATATATATAAATGTTATATACATATATTTTTAATCTTTATATATTTTTAATCTTCTATATATATTTTTAATCTTGATTTTAATTATATCATCTTTTAAATATATTTTGATATATTTTATCTTTAAAGGCTGTAATAAATTTTAATTAAAAATGAAGAACATTATATATTAATTAAAAATAACTTATATTCAACTGTGTTTATACACAAATTACATACTTATGTACATTGTACATAACATCAACCAATCACAAACGTGACTGCTGTTCACCAACGTTACGCATGCGTGAGAATTTAGTACATAAATTTCGTGGACATGTATTTGACGCAAGTTAGCGGTCTAGTATATAGTATAGATGTCTGTGATTTCGATGCTGATTGGCCGGATCTGAAAGTAAAAACTATATCGAACATGATTGGTTTCTACTTTCAGATCCGTCCAATCAGCGTTGAATTACAAACGTCGGAAAACCTAATAATGTTGCCCAACCGTTATTCGTATTAAGTTAGCCGGAAATTTTTCAGCCAACCAAAAATCTCCTTATGGAATCGTTTGTATTTCGTATGAAGATGTTTGAAGTGTGATTAAAAACGTTTGTGAGTAATTAGAATAATTATAAAAAATTAATCATTTTTACCATTGACATCTGAATAGATAGACGGAGCATTAGCTATCGATTAGGACGAGGGGGGTTTTGATGTTCCCGGTAAGGGAGGACTCTATGAACTTCGGTTGAATTCGGTTATTCTCGATAATGATCGGTTAATAATTCGACTCCAATCATTGACATCAAAGTTCAGCTCACATATATTGTGCGAAGTTGTGTTGTGACTAATGTCATATTATTTTTATATTTATTATATTATTTTTAAATTTATATATATTTAATATTGTTTAATATATTTATATATATATATATATATATATATATATATAAAATAATATATATACATAATATATATATATATATATATATATATATATATATATGTATATTTTATATATTATTTAATATTATTATATATTTTCATATTATTTTTATATTTAGCGATTTTCTCTAAATAAACACTTTTTAAATATTTCTATGAAAATTTAGTTAAGAATCGATGATGTCAATGGAATCGTCATGTAATGTCAAATTGTGCCGAATATAGTCGAACGTTGACGGAATTAACCGAAGTTCATGCACTCCCCCCTTACTGCATTTATCAGTTACCCCTCTCAAAAGGCTCCGTCTATCTATTCAGATGTCAATGATTTTTACAGTATGTAGTTAGCCAACATAACTAAATATTAAAAATTCTCCTTATGAATCGTTTGTATTTCGTATGAAGAGTTTTGAAGTATAATTAAAAAGGCTTGTGAGTCATTCGTTTAATATTAATTAAATGTTTTTATATTGTGAAGTTAGCCGGAAGCTGTATAAAATGGACGCCGTCCTGTGATTGGTCGATTTGCTTATGGTAAATACTAAAATTTTCTCATGTGTACTGACTTTAAGTGTAAGCAAAACGAGCAAATTTATCTCTTTTATAACTTTTAATCCATGACTAATTTATTATTAATTCCGCATAATCGCATAATATATCATGGATCGTGGATAAGTGTAGATAATTGAAATATGTTTTTCTACCAATAAATAAGTAAATCTTTTATAATTGTTTTATAATGTAGTCATCATTCAGAAAATGATCACAATTTGTGATTATGTATTTAATTGTTATTTTATATTCGCTTTCAAATAATAAACTATATAATAATAAAATTTATATAAAAAGATGGTAATATATGTAATCCAATTAATTATAATTGAAAAAATAATTTCTTGTGAAAAAATAAAAGTAAAAAATATAGAAGAATTTTTTTTATAGCTTGTATAAAAAATCAGTTTTATGCTAAAAGTATATTATAATTTTCTGGACTGTAGTAATATTTAATATATAATTTTTGCTATATAAATATATATTTCTGATATAAAATCTATTTCTACAGATAGTAAGATCGGCTGAGTTATGTCACAGAATATCGGAATGCTTACATCAAAATGCGAGAGAGAGGAGATGGCATATATCAATATGAATCCATTGCTGATGTTGTAAGAGCAAAAATAGATATCTCTGTAGATTTTATTATTTTTGCATCCGAAAACTTGAAAGTTGCCCATGCCTTATCGGAAGTAAGTCTTCTTTTGTATTTTCAAATATATATAAGCGCACAGTGTTTTAGCATATTCTTTTATGTTATCATTTTTTTTGTTAATTATTATTGATTATTATTGATTACTTTGTTAATTATTGTCAATTTTTCAGATAGAAGCTAATATAGCCATAATAGATGAATACTACATAATATCTGGTGCAACTTGTTGTAGTAAATTGTAATGGAATCCGTAATGTTATGGGATTGATTCATAAATCAAAAGCACTTTGTCACAAATACAATATTCGTTTTCTCTCTGCCAATGTTTTCGTCAGAATTTTTATGTATATTATCGATCAAAACTTTTCATCACAATCATTTCACTCAAGCATTACCTGGACATGAAAAACAGAAATGTAATATTTTATTGTAGTATTGTATTAATATTACATATGTATATATGTGTATATATATATATATATATAACATATATAATATTAATACAATACTACAATAAAATATTACATTTCTGTTTTTCATGTCCAGGTAATGCTTGAGTGAAATGATTGTGATGAAAAGTTTTGATCGATAATATACATAAAAATTCTGACGAAAACATTGGCAGAGAGAAAACGAATATTGTATTTGTGACAAAGTGCTTTTGATTTATGAATCAATCCCATAACATTACGGATTCCATTACAATTTACTACAACAAGTTGCACCAGATATTATGTAGTATTCATCTATTATGGCTATATTAGCTTCTATCTGAAAAATTGACAATAATTAACAAAGTAATCAATAATAATCAATAATAATTAACAAAAAAAATGATAACATAAAAGAATATGCTAAAACACTGTGCGCTTATATATATTTGAAAATACAAAAGAAGACTTACTTCCGATAAGGCATGGGCAACTTTCAAGTTTTCGGATGCAAAAATAATAAAATCTACAGAGATATCTATTTTTGCTCTTACAACATCAGCAATGGATTCATATTGATATATGCCATCTCCTCTCTCTCGCATTTTGATGTAAGCATTCCGATATTCTGTGACATAACTCAGCCGATCTTACTATCTGTAGAAATAGATTTTATATCAGAAATATATATTTATATAGCAAAAATTATATATTAAATATTATTACAGTCCAGAAAATTATAATATACTTTTAGCATAAAACTGATTTTTTATACAAGCTATAAAAAAAATTCTTCTATATTTTTTACTTTTATTTTTTCACAAGAAATTATTTTTTCAATTATAATTAATTGGATTACATATATTACCATCTTTTTATATAAATTTTATTATTATATAGTTTATTATTTGAAAGCCCTGGTGAAAATTAAACGCTTCTCGAAGTGTCAAAGAAGCGTAAACGAACAGAATAAACGCTTCTTAGAAGCTTCATTGACTTCCCATTAACTCTTCGCGATTTTAAATCTTCGTGCATATTTCTCGAACGCTCCATAAAGTGTATACGAAGCATTCCGTTACGCTTCCCTTACGCTTTAATATTTCATGTTTTCCTTTACGTTCCCCAAACGCTCCATAAAATGTGAACGAAGCACTCCGATACGCTTCCCACACACTTCAATGATTGACATTTAGAAACTCTTCATTTACACTTCCTAAACGCTCTATAAAATGTGAACGAAGCGCTCCAATACGTTTCCCGCACACTTCAATGATTGACATTTTAGGAACTCTTCATTTACACTTCCTAAACGCTCCATAAAATGTAAACGAAGCACTCCAATACGCTTCCCGTACATTCAATGATTGACATTTTAGAAACTCTTCATTTACACTTCTTAAACGCTCCATAAAATGTGAACGAAAGACTCCAATACGCTTCCTATACACTTCAATGATTGATTGACTTAGAAACTCTTCATCCACATTTCTTCAACGCTTAGACACTGCACAAAACATGTATGAAATACTTTCCATACACTTTAACAATTTAAAGAAATATTTTTAAGGACGTCAAAGTTTCGCGCGAGCACGCAAGAGTCGAAGCGTTGAAGAAATGTGGATGAAGAGTTTCTGAGTCAATCAATCATTGAAGTGTATAGGAAGCGTATTGGAGTCTTTCGTTCACATTTTATGGAGCGTTTAGGAAGTGTAAATGAAGAGTCTGTTAGTTCGTTTGTTTACCGCTACGCGCGCTATCTTTCTCGTATTTAAGTTTAGTTATGAAAATTATATAAAGAGTTTACAAAGAGTAACAAATAAGATTAAAGATATACTTCAATTTAATTTCTGATCTCGATGTAGGAGCTTCAGATATTAAATTGATTTTTATAAGTCGGACAAGTAAATGTCTGGCGAATAATCGAAAATAATCCGTTTATTACCTATTTAAAATGTAAAGTGCAATATTAACGGTACAGTATAAATATAGTAGAGTATAAACATTTCATTCGTATTCGCGCCAATAAGTTTGATGACATTTCATTTACGTTCTTTAAAAATTATATTAGATATTTCCCCTGGCGAAAATAATTATCGGAGCGTAAGTCGAATGTAAGGAAAGAGTAACAGAAGTGTAAACGAAGCTTCTAGGAGGCGTAAATTGAAACAACGAAACGTAAACGAAGTGTTAACGCTTCATTTACGTTTCGTTGTTTCAATTTACGCCTCCTAGAAGCTTCGTTTACACTTCTGTTACTCTTTCCTTACATTCGACTTACGCTCCGATATTTATTTTCGCTAGGGTTATTCATGTTTGTCGGAGAGTTCGATAACGTTTCGTTTACGTTTCTTAAGGAGTTTGATGACGCTTCGTTTACATTTGGAGGATATTTCGTTCACGCTTGTCGGAGAGTTTGATAACGCTTCGTTAACGCTTTTCTAACACTTAATAGCCGCTTTCTTTACGTTCCGATGTCTCAATTTACGCCTTTTAATAGCTTCGTTTACGCTTCCGTCACTTTTCCGTTACATTAGATTTACTCTCCAATTCATGCTTTGTTCACGCTCGGTTTACATTTTATTTTCGCCAGGGAGCGAATATAAAATAACAATTAAATACATAATCACAAATTGTGATCATTTTCTGAATGATGACTACATTATAAAACAATTATAAAAGATTTACTTATTTATTGGTAGAAAAACATATTTCAATTATCTACACTTATCCACGATCCATGATATATTATGCGATTATGCGGAATTAATAATAAATTAGTCATGGATTAAAAGTTATAAAAGAGATAAATTTGCTCGTTTTGCTTACACTTAAAGTCAGTACACATGAGAAAATTTTAGTATTTACCATAAGCAAATCGACCAATCACAGGACGGCGTCCATTTTATACAGCTTCCGGCTAACTTCACAATATAAAAACATTTAATTAATATTAAACGAATGACTCACAAGCCTTTTTAATTATACTTCAAAACTCTTCATACGAAATACAAACGATTCATAAGGAGAATTTTTAATATTTAGTTATGTTGGCTAACTACATACTGTAAAAATAATTAATTTTTTATAATTATTCTAATTACTCACAAACGTTTTTAATCACACTTCAAACATCTTCATACGAAATACAAACGATTCCATAAGGAGATTTTTGGTTGGCTGAAAAATTTCCGGCTAACTTAATACGAATCCAACCGTTGAGTCCGCTGAATGCGGTCATTGTATGGTCCATGGTGTAAAAAAAACAAGGTGAAGCATTGCGCATAATGGCAGCAGCTTTGGCGATTGATCCAATCAGAAAGCGGCCCATTTTGCAGGCGATCACTTTAAGATGAAATTCGATTACAAGGAATGAAAATGTAGTAAAATTTTAAATATATATTTAATGAAATACAATAAAATACAGGAATAAATAAAATAACGTTTTTTTGTGATTCTTTTAGATTTAAAATGATATTTATATTTAAAATAACATTTAATAGCATATGATAATGATTTTAAATAAAATGCAGAGTTAAATAAAATAACAATTTAAATATAAACTTTATTGCACATATGTTTTGTTTTTTTCTCGTCTTTTTTAACAGTACTCTTTCTTTTTATTTCTAAATTTATGTGCCTTAATCGAACGTATGATCTTGTTCGAACTAAGCATGCTAACATATCCCTTGGCAGGGAATTATTTATTTTTTTCGATACGCGGTCCGTTACTTATATGATACGAGTATGTCATATGCGGGTATGAACGATTTTAATTCATTGAACTCTGATAAAAACCTCCGATTAAAATCAAACTCGATAAATTGTTATTTTGGGTGCATCCAGAAGCACAACCGCTCACACCGCTCACTGAGCGGCTAAGTAGCAATCGAACGTGATTGGTGAATTCGAGGATAGAAACTAATCACATTCAATTGCTACTTAGTCGCTCAGTGAGCGGTTGTACTTCTGGATGCACCCTTTTAAATATTTCAAACATTTATAACAAATGTATTTTTTAAATGAAATTTACCGCTGTTCACGTTTAAATTTCCTTTTTCTCGGTGACAAGTTTCAAGCCATTTCTTTTTTAATGCAGGATTTTGCGGAAATGGAAAAAATTTCATGTCTTTCGTTTTCGTAGATCCACCGGTGCAACTTCAACAATATCGCTGTGCGATCCGCTCATACATATGTATGATATGTATTGTTTCAGCTTTTTTATACATATGTACATGTATAAAATATACATATGTAAAGTATACAGACTAAAAATGACACGTGGAATTGCTTTACTTGTAATTACTTCACTTTTTAGATGCATGCATGCTTGTGTGCGTGTGTTCAATACGCAAGAGTTCAGTTCCTATTGTCCCATGAAGCGGATTACGCGGAAGCGTAACCAGCAGATCGCCAATCACAGGGCAGTTTCAACAGAATCTTTAAAGGGGCTCTATCAGAATAATCCCGTGATTGGCGATCCGTTAGTTCCGCTTCCGCGTAATCCGCTTCATGGGACAATAGGAACTGAACTCCGACGTATTGAAAACAGCGGAACATCTCTGATTGATCGCGGAGTTCGATACGCCCGATACGCGCGTATCGCCATACGCGCCATGGGACGTCACCCTCAGAGGTGTCATGGCCCGCTTTTAGGTGATCCCTGAAAGCGATACGCCCTCTGTGGACCTTAAAAACGTGCACTTAAGGGGATGCTGAACTTGTCCCATTTTACCGACTAAAACGCGGATTAGTAATAACGAAATACTTTTTTATTGATTACTCGGATCGATAAATCCTTTTCCATGATTAAAATACATATAAGAATACACTTTCCTAGCTATAATTGCATGTAAACAATCGAAAAAAGTTACATAATTACAGTTTTGTTATCGGCTTCTTGTGTCAAGTCGTAATTTTACTTGTTTATTATAAAAGTTGTGCAGTTCGTTCGTGCATGAAATGTAGCTAGCATAATCCGAATAACATGAAGGAATATTAGTGAAAAAGTAAAAATGTAATTAGATGTCTAGTAGAAAAATTAAATATCTATTACGTTTTCATGCATATGTGTATGTGCGAGATCGAGGCACAAGAGTAAAACAGGCCCGTAGATTAGTTGCTCGATATCGAAACAGACGGCGCTAGAATCGGTTTGTGTGACAAGGAGAGACAATCTCGCACCATCCTTCTCTTCCATTTCGCGTGTAATAGTATACGTCAGTATACATGTATGCGCGCACTAAGGCATTATACTCTTGCGTTTTCTTTCTCGTATTGCGCGTCATAGATACTCGCTGTCGCGCGGCGCCGTAACAATCGTACGCGTAACAAGCTGCGTGAAAACAGCGTTACAACGTGTTACGTGGAAAATATTCTATGTAAGTTATACA